>VXAB01000080.1:26119-97297 GCA_013399175.1 Odontophorus gujanensis
ACGGGGGGAAATGCACTCACTGAGAGGTGGAGCCAGGAATGAACACGGTGGGGCTGCTCCATGCCCACCCGGGATGGAGAGGTGGTGGGATGCAGGGCAGGAAGATGCATTTATAACTAAAAGGAGAGCTGAGAGCAGAAACAGCAGCTGCTCCTTACAGAAATTCTGTTCACAAGCAGTTTGCAAAACAGCACTAACGTGCGTGTCATGTGTTTTAAGTCCCTGGGGAGTGAAACCTGGGAATTAGGACTTAACGACCCCCAGAGCACCAGTGAGAGATCATGTGTAACCTGCCATTAAAATGATGCAAACTGCTCGTGGAAAAAGAAACAAATAAAAGAAAAAGGGAAGGCAGCATCGTGTTATGTTCTGTTATTGTGTTCTACCTCAGCTATAGCACAGAGCACACGATGTCAGCAGCATCTCAGACTCCACCTGCACGTGCCAGACTCCACCATGTCCTGCCAGTGCCCAACACTGCTCTGGTTGCTACATTCCACAGCGTTAGGAATCAGACATCTCAATAAATAGCTCTGTGGGCTGCAGGCCAGCTCACTGCCCTGCAAAGCCTCCCCATCACAACCCAGCTCAGAACAGAGCTGAGCCCACCCGCTCCGTGCTGTGCCATTGGATGTGACACCCAGCTCTGCACCTCAGGTTCATCAAAGTGCTTTTCCATTCCTTCAGCATCACAAACAAAAACAGAAGTCAAACGAGAACTTGTTTTGAAGGGCGATCCCTCTTTCCCCGAGCTCTGCAAATACAAACAGTGCCCTTCAAAAGCAGCTCCTGCCTCGGTACCTAATGGAGGAGAAGGGGATGAAAAGAAAAACCCAGTGACAAAAAATTGCTGCCTGCTCGCTGCATCTTGTTTGTCAGATCCGTGGTTATAAGCGTCTATCTCAAGTTCCATCAGTAACACTCAGGACAAAGCAGGAATGCAACAGCAAAATAAATCAGTGCCTAATAGCTTTCAGAGAAACCGAGGGGAACACAATTATGTGGCATCTACATGCTAATCTACCAGACTCGAATCTCAAAGGAGTTCAAGTGCCCTACTCAAAATTCCTGCAGTGATAAGGGGTCTGCTGTGTTTGGCTGGGGTTCGGATAAAAGATTTTTATGATAATTATCTTCGCGTGGAACAATTTTGCATTTTCTTTCTTGTTAATTCAGAGGCGAAATGGGGGTGCAGGCAGCAGGAAGAGAGCATTACCGAAAGTCAGAAGTATTAAGAAGTCAAACATTCAACGCTAGCCTGTTGTAATTTGCAAGCAGTTATGTGGCAAAAGCCAGGAAGGCACGGATAAACGTTCTATGGAAAAACAAGGAGCGCTTTCTGCACGAGCAGACAAAAGCCTGCCACAAACAGGAGTGCAAAGTGGGGCAACATTTTCTTTCCAAGGTCTCTCTGGCATCAGAAGGGTACATGGCACTGCATCACAGTGTGTGCAGGAGTGATGCACTTCTCTGTGGGGGGAACACTGAGAAAATAATCCCAAGCTGACGTCGGTGGGAGAGCAGCTGCTGCTCCAAGAGCCCTTCCTGCACCATGCGTTGGGAGAGGTACTCTGCACCACACCTGTACTCCACTGCAAAGCTGGATCTGCCTCTGCCACTTACGTTCACACACAGATGAAGGAAAATAAACGGGCTGTGGGGCATCCAGGTGAAGGGACTCACATTCCAGCCATTCCTTCTATAGCTGCAGCTAAGTGCTGACCAAACACCCTGCCTAACACGGGGAGCACAAAGGTCTTCCAG
Organism: Odontophorus gujanensis; assembly: GCA_013399175.1. Lineage (NCBI taxonomy): Eukaryota > Metazoa > Chordata > Aves > Galliformes > Odontophoridae > Odontophorus > Odontophorus gujanensis. The sequence continues at coordinate 27,884 of VXAB01000080.1, forward strand.
CGTGGTTACAGAGCTCCAGAAACGAGCAGCAGTGCACTCAGAGGAAAGCACACGAGGAAGCGAGCTGGATGTGAGCTGTGCAGCCCAGGGAACTCCTCCAGAACTCAGCACCCCCAGCCCTGCTCCCTGCTGCCACCGGCTGGGAGGGGACCTCGAAGGGTTGCCAGCCACCAGGACCAGGTCACCCCCTCCCAACCCAGCCTTGACTAACACAACTACACGCACTGGCGAGGAGGAGTGAAATTAAGCAGAAAAACAAGCAGCTGCTGAGGGGGCCAGGCCACCCAGGGCTGGGGATAGAGGTTATCACACAGTGCTGAGCGTGCAGCACACGGCCTTACCTTCCATGCTGGGTGCCATGTTCCCCAGGGAATAGCTGCCTTCCTTTGCACACACCAAGAGCTCTTCCCCTGGCTCGATCTCCTTAATAACTTTATAATAGATCTGCGAAGCAGAAACAAAAATGGAGAGATGTTAAATATGCAGAGATGTGCGCTTTACATTTTTAACCAATAACTCAAATTATTCCAGCTAACAGGGGAGGCTGTCACTTGATTTGCATAATTGCTACTAAGAGCTCTTTCTCCTGCCTTTATTTTACTCCGTGCACGTCAAGTTTCACGCAGTTTGGACCACAAAGTAGTATTTACAGTAACAGCCTCTCTCATTCAAATCACACAAAAATCTTCCCATTGTTTCTCCTACCTCCTCTGTGCTCCGTGTATTCGTTACAGCAAAGGGATGATTAACCTGATGGAACTGAACCACTTAAGTCCCCAAATGGGCCTCGCCATCACTGAGCAGCATCATGACACCCTCCTTCTGTGGGCTGCTCCCACCTGGAGCCTGAGGGTCTCACTCAGCACCAGCACACAATCCAGCCCCCCCAGCAGCCCATCCTCACCAGCAGCAGGACCTGTTTTCAGAGCTTAGACCCCTCCCAGCTGCATGCCCCATCCCAGTGCCCGTGTGAACTGTGAGGAATGGGCTTGATGGGGAAGGAAACCAGCAAGCACAGCAGCAGGAGGTGGGACTTTGTGCCGTGGCCCCACAGCTCTTTGCCAAACTTAAAGAGCACACTGCACCCCACACTGCACTACATAACACCACGGGAACCCAGCATGCACACCAGGACACCAGGCATTCACTGCAAGGTTTCCTCCACACTCCCTCCAACAGCAACGCACTACATTCCTCTTTGGGAACATCCACCAGAATTGACCCCGAGTGGCTCCCTCAGCTGCAGCCCACGGGGAATAAAGACCCCAAAGCATCACAGCCCACCGTGCGAATGGCACTGGGCTGTTCCCTGTGTCTCTTTGCGCCAGTCCCAACTCACAAACCACCCTCCAGGATCACCGCCCGCACTGCCACCGAGCACACACACTCACCGGCACGCAGCCCCAGCTCCTCCGGCCCCATAGCGCATCCCACCCCAGCTCTCGCAACAGCCGCATCACTTCTTCAGCGCTGCTCCGGGACCTCCCCACCTCTCACCGCAGCCCCGAGCCCGGGGGTGAACCGGAGTCCCGTCCCGTCCCGCCAGGGGGCACGCTCTGCCCGCACACGGCCCCGCAGCGCTCGGAGCTCTCCCGGGTGGGAGCGGAGCTCTCCCGGGTGCGGGATGAAGTGCGGCGCGATGTCCGCACCCGTCCACCCCCAAAAGGCGCTCTGTGGTTTGAGTGCGGTTCTCGGAGTGCGACAGGAGGACTGCGAGAAAAGCCATGGAGAAAGTGCCACGGTCCCCAACGGCACCAGGCGGTGGAGAAAGAGCTTCCCAACGTGCCCAGACCCCAACCCCAGCCCTTCCCTGAGCCCCAGGACACAAACCACGGTCTGAAAGCTCTGCCTGGTCCACAGATGAGCTCGTGAGCTTTGCATGGGAAGAATCCTTCAGCACGACAGCGCTCAGCAGTCCCCATCGTAACTGGTTGGTTGGCATCACCTCTGCGCAGCATCCTGAACCCTGCACCCCTCTATGTGCACTGAGAACAAAGTTGCTCAGTGTACAGAACCACATTTCTGCAGCAGTTTTTCAAGAGATATAGTCCAGCCCTCATTAATTGCTAGGGAAAGGCTGGATTCTGCTGGAGCCACATTAATTTCATCAAACATCTCATTATCATCATTAACCTCACCTTGCAGTCGTGCCACTGATGGTCTCAACTAATTAAAGCTGCTGCACTTCCCTCCCTGTCAGGCCCTTTTTAAGCATCCCTAACACATCCCAAGGCAGAAGCTCTTGTGCTGCAGGCAGGCTCGTGGCTATCACATTCACTGCCCCAAACACCCATTTCAGTACGAGTGCCCCAAGGTTCAGGTACAGGGCCTGGGGTCCCAGCAGCACCACAGCTCTGCATTGAATGAAAGCACTACAAAGGTGCACCACCAACTACCCGTAAGCAAGGGACAAGGGCAGCAGAATGGGTCTGCAATAAAACCTGGCTCAGCTTTTGGGTTACTGGCAACATCTACGCACATCTGTGCAGCCTTTCCCTTAACCTGGGAGAAGCCAGCACTGTGCTGCCACCGTGCAACCTGAGCTACTCTCATTTCACACAAGCTGCCTTCCCTGGGACCCGCTGCAGCCTCCCCAGCAGCTGCAGGCTGCTCTTGCTTTTGTTAGAAATACACCCCGTACCCAGACCTGCTCGTAGGTAGTCACAGTGTGACAGCATCAGCTCTCATCCAGGAGCTGATATCCGACCTGCTGACAGTGTGAGGTTTGTGAAACCCCCAGCTTGGATCACTGTCCCGAATCCACTTTTGGATTTGGGTTTCAAACAACTTTACAAAGAATGGCTCTTTAATTCCTGGATTGCTCCCATCATCTGCACAGAGAACAAAGGTCACCGCAGCTGCAGGACCAACACCAGAACCACTCAGTCCATCCACATCCCCCACACCTGCTCCACCAGCATTCCCCCCTTGTGCCCATCAGGTCTCAGCATCCCCTGCAGACCCCCAGACCCTGTCCCACCCCTCTGACACCCATACCCAACCTGAGCTCGCAGCCTGGCACCGCATCTGCCCACCACCAGCAGCTCACAGCAACACCTTTCTGCACTTCTGAAGGCACTGAAACACCACCATGCCCTCCCACGTGTTTTATTAGCACAACCTGAGTCACAGCAGGTGTTACCACTTCTCACAACCTTCCCCACTGCAGCCCTGGGAGATGGGGCTGCACAGAGCTCTGCTGTGGGCACTGCAGCCGTGTTGTGCTGCCGTGTGTGTCCTGGAGGAGTGCAGTAACAGCAGTGCCAGGGCTGCTGCTGTTACCTGGTCGTTGACGTGGCACACGGCGAGGTTCTGCTCAGCACAGGAGCAGGCTGCTCGGATGTACTTCAGCCAGGTCCCAGCCCCGCTCTGGTTGGCATCGATGCAGAATTTCTCGTTTCCCAGGTCGTCAGCAATCTGTGGGGAGAAACGGGGAGGTCACTGGTTATCGGGTGATAGCTGCAGGAGGAAGAAAGAAAGGAGAATTATTTGCAATGTGAGAATCCCAGCAAGGAACAGAAGGGGGAAAGCTGGATGGTACACAGAATCAATAAAGGAGTATGACTTGGGATGAGATACGTTCCTGAGCTTGTGAACCTCAAGCAAAAGAAAAGGAGAAAAAAGGGAAGAGAGGAATTTCCTTATGTGACTAAGTGCCAGGTCACTGAGAAGTGCCACCAAACATAACTCAGAGCTGAGCACAGCGGTCAGCACGGCCACACTGCACACAGCCCTTCAGCTCTCCCTGTAATGAAAGGCCTCACGTAAGGCAGCATCCCCCAGGAACGTGGGGGCTGACTGACACCGGGGGCTCCAGTTGAGGCTCCAGCTCCTTACTGACCCCAAGCGAGCTACAGATGCGGGGCAGCCACACCTGGGCAGAAGAGGACTGCAGCTCCGATGGAAACAATCAGTTCCCACCCACAAAAGCAGGATGCTCGGTGTCATGGGGCAGTCTGGGCATGCAGCAGATAGCTACTGATAGTTTTGGTAAGTAACACCTGGCCCCACTGATCTGTTCAGCAGCAATTGGTGAAGCTGTGAGCCCAGGAAAGCGAGAGGGCACTTTGCATGGTGCGATGGAGCGAGCGTTCTGTGCTCCAGCTGCACGTGGCATCTGCCCTCTCTCATCCCATATTGCTGCAGGCATTCAGGTGCTCTGGGAAACCCCAGAACTCAGCTGAAGTTGAGCACTGCTTTGCAGCCCCCGCACGTGGCTCACAGCTCTGCTTCAGAGGGTCCTGAGAGCCCCAGATCACCCGAAACTCTGCGGTGCTGCCAGAGCTTTAGCACCCGAAGTGGGGGTGTGAAATCTCACAGAACAAAATGAGAAAAAAAAAAAAGAGTCCGTGTGAACCCTGAGAACTTAAGGCCCTGTTTTTCACACACCCTCAGTGTACTCCATAAATAGAGCAGCCTCACAAACCTCACAGCCCCATAGTGTCCCCGGGCAGAACTCTGCACGTGCTGCCCCTCGGAGCGTGCCATGCTTTCCTTGTTTTCAGTCCTGAACCTCTGAAAGCAGTGTGGAATGGGGCAGGAGAGTGCGTGGGTTATTCCAGGCAGTGCTGCTGTTAAGCAGTGTTCTCAGACACCTCCAGAGTGCTCCCACCAAACCTCCTCCCCCCACCACTGTCCCACTCCATCCCACTCCATCTCACCCCACCAATGCCGCACTGTGGGTTTCTCATTGATTTTTTTCTTCCTTGGCCATGACAAATGAAGCTCGTCCCCTCCCTCTGCTGCAGAGGGTGTACATGAAGTGTCCTTTGGGTTTGTGACCCCAAGGCCCCTCCTGGCCCTTCTGTCCCCATCCACGTATTCCCAGATCTGCTCCCACGGATGTCAGTGCCACACTGGGTTGTCAGTGATCTGTCCACACCACGCTGTCCCCATTCCCACTCCCAGGTCCCCATCCTTCCCCTCTTGGGTCGATGTGGCTGAAACAAATGTCCCATTGTGTCCACGTGGATTGAAGTGGGGCTGTGGCTGTGGTTCATCCCTGTGCAGCCAGGAGGAAACTGCTGCCACGTCCCAGGGCTCCACAGCCTCATCTGCTTTCTGCCACACAGCACTCGGGGTTGGAATCCCAAGGTCCCATTGATCCCACAGAGACTTCGTTTCGCCATTTATTAAGATCAGAAAGGCCGAGTTATGAAGCAAAAGCGACGGAAAAATTCCCTGCCATTTTTTTTGCACATCATTTGAGGTTTCCTCCGTCCCTAATTTGCGGGCTCTCCGTCGGGTTGTTTCCTCCATGGGCAGAATACAAAAGCTGGCCCACGTGGAGCTGTGCCGAGGGACCGGGATGCCGAGGGATCTGTCGTCAGCTCTCTCAATGGGTTCCCGGTGCACGCAGAGAAACGAAGCACCCGCACCTCTGCCATCCGTGCCCCGGCGTCCTGTTGCTATAACATCCCTCCCCAGAAGCTGGAAGTGTAATAAACCTTCTCATCCCACAGTCGCGGGATCTGCCTCTGACAGTTTGGCCGATGCTCGCGTTTTATTTGGCAGGACTTCGAGGCAGATTTTTTTTTTTCCTATTTTTTTTTTTTTCTTCCCCTTTTTGCTTTAATGACCCACGAGCTGATTTGGAGCAATAAACCGTTGCCATGAAGTTTTGTTGTGTTTCTTTTAAATAAAGGGGAGGGAGAGGTGGCTGCCATTTATGACTTTCAGAAGTAACCGAAACAGAAAGCCCATTCTTGCCACAAAACAAAGAGAAAAAGATTTCAACCAGAGAAACACCTCTGTCAATGTGTAGACACGGAGCCCAGATGAACTCGTAAATCCAGCACTCTGCCTGCAATTAACCTGGCTTCCTGGTGATGTGACAAACAGTTAATGAGAACCGTGCCAGACGAAGCCAGCCGTGGTCCCGGGGTGTGTGGGGCTGGCACTGGGCTCTGCCTGCACCCATGGGCACGGACGGAGCTTTGGGGCCCCAGCATTGAGTGCACAGAGCAAAGAACACCCAATCCCATGCAGGGAACCTCCAGGCAAACAGTCAAAGCAGGAGAAGACCTTTGAGACGATGGCAAGCATTTATCTCAGCAAAGCTCATTTTTCATCGGTAACGTCATTCATACCACAGTGATTTAAATTAAACAGTGAGCAGTAAAGAAATGACGCTGGAGTCGAAGCTCGGGGTTGCCTCAGATATTGTACACACAAGTCAAGGAAGGGATTTCCAGTTCTTTGTAATATATACATACAGAAACTTTGAAGTTTTCCTCCCTGCAGAAAGAGCTCAGTACAGCACACTTGTGTATTATGCTTCGCTTTGCCTTGCTTTTTTTTTTTTTTTTAAGCCAATTAATCAATGATGTTCTCAAAGCTTAACAGATCAGAATGAATGGGAAATTAAGAGAGGCCTGGAAGTGGGGCTGGGGCAGAGGTGCCCATGAACTGCGACCAAAGAATGCAACCAAAGTCTTCAGCTCCTTCCTGGTAGTGCAGAGGGGCTGCTGCAGCCCTGCTCCCCTCCTGCAGGCGTGTGCTGGGTGTTGTGCTGGGTGAGCTGGCACCAGCATTCCTGCCACTGCTGCTAAATCACTGCTTGTGCCTCCAACTCTCTTTTAACAACATTTTGGGAGTGGAGCTGTGGAACACCACGAACACGTCGGCCTCTTCCGGGTGATTTATGGAAGGCGTTGGGTGCCAAAACCATTTGCCGCATTTCACGTGCTGGCCAAAAAAGTAGCAGAGCCTTCCCGTGCCATTCCCAGCACTAACACCCACCACAGGGTGCCCACATTGCTCATGGAAGGACACGGGGTGAGCAGGGCCCTGCAGAGCATCGCCCCATGGCTCTGCCAGTCCTCCCAGCAGCTCCATCTGTGCCTGCGGTTCATTTGAGCACTGCCAATGCATGGAGCAAATGCAACACCAGTTACCCGGGTACCCGACCAACTCAGATAGCTGAGGTTCTTGAAACTGCGTGTGTTTTCCATGTAATGAACAGCTTTGGGATCTGCCCCAGCACAAGAACGGAGCTGCCCCTAGCACTGCAGCCATGCCACCCCCAGCTGGCTCTCAGCTCCTCCAGCTCGGGCTGCCCACGGGGAGCTCCTGCACAGCACTGCCTGCTTTAGGCTGGCCACAAACCAAAGCCACAGAGGCCAACATTTACCGGCAGCGACATCACCCCCATCACCATCCCTCCTCACGTTCCACCCCGCTGCATCCAACGGCAACCAAGCAGCCGATGGACCTCCATCTGGAAGTGCATTCCTGTTCACATATTAGCTCGAAATGCCCTGGATTTACAGGCCAGAAGTGTGCATTACTGCCGCTTTAGCCGTGACCTTACGCATTCTGAGCAAAGATTTTAAAAGAGAAAGAAAGGAGTCAACCCCCCCCAAAACCACACAGCTGCACCGCACTCCCCCGGCACAGGAACCCCTCCCAGTGCTGCACTGCAATGAGGAAACAGCCCCCGAGCCCTCCTGGATCACACACCACACTCGTGCCCTTTAGAAGGTGTGAGTCAGGTGAGCTGGGCAGGCCCTGAGAGAAAGACTGGAAGGATCTGGGGGTTTCCCTCTGCAGCCACGCAGAGGATTGAAAGCAGGAGCAGCAGCTCCAGCGTCAAGGGCTCTGCAAACAAAGCAGCCATCTCCTGATGGAGAACTCCTTTCTGGTTTACCAAAAACATGACCAAAAAAGGTGCAGAGCGAGGCTCTGCAGCCATCCCACTGCAGCATAGGCAGCTTCTGCCACTGAGATGCATCCAGCCCAGAGCTGCCCCTGCAGGGCCAAGCAGTGGATGCAGAATCCTCCGTGGGTTGCTTGCAGGCAGGTCACAGGACGTGGGACTTCCAAAACCCCACGGGAACAGTACTCATTTAATGCTAGGAGCGAAGCACAGTGTCACATTCCACATGGCAAAAACCAAAGTATTATCCTCACTCCCTTTGCAAACACCCCCACTAAGTCCGAGCCCCCATACAAGCCCTGAAATGCTGTTGAAACACTTTATTAAGGCTTAATCCCACAGCCTTAAAAAAATCAAATAGCGCAGTATTTCCACGGCAGAAACGATCCCTGTCTGTATCTGGCAGCCCCTCCTGCTCTCTAAGGACGAACATAAATTAAATCAGACCAAATTAAAGCTGAACATCCACCTAACACTTTAATTGGGGCTACTCTTAATGTTTTTGGAAGAGCTGCACAACACAGAGTCTCCGGGGCACGCTTCCCACCCTGCCGACCTTGAGGAAGAGATCCTTTGCTTGACACTCCTGGTCATTTCTTCCACTTGAAGCGCAGCGTGCACTGGATGGGATCCAGTGATCCTATGGTAGCACAGCAGCCTTTAGCTGTAGGTGAACAGAAGTCCTTTTCCAGTCTGAGGGCTGAGGACTCCCCACACACACCCCCTGGGAGGGACCCACAGCACCACGGGTTGCCCGGCCCCAGCATGAATGCTTGGAGACACTCCATCGTCTTTTCCACGTTTCTGCACCAGGTCTGATTTTGGCTGAGCCCATCCGCTCTGTTAGCAGCTGCCAAGAGCATGAAGTAATGAGAAAGGATAGGGAGAGAGAGCTGAGTGCGTTCCAGCAGCACACCCAGCGCAGCCCATGGCTGTCAGCGCTGCTGGAGTGGCCTCATTAGTTAATTGGCCTTTAATGACCAGACTGGGCGCGTTCCTCGGTGCCACCTTCCCTGTGCCATCAGCCTGCTCATCCTTGCCAATGGAAACCTCCCTGCCCACAGTGAGCAGCACTGGTGGCAACAACCCCCATCCTCTGCAGGGCTGGGGTGGCCCCATGGGCACCGAGAAGGACAGTGAGCCCACACATCCTGGAACAAGCAGGGGAGGTATGGGAGAGCAGGCCGTGTTTGGCCTCAGGATGCAGTGATGGTGGCCAGCCATCAAGACACCAGCTACCAACAAGGAGTGATGCAGAAGGACTGCCTGTGGGATCAGGCACCCGCCTGGGAGCAGCGGGTTGGACACATCTTCCAGGGCTCACCCACGGCCCCATGTGCTCAGAGCAAACAGAGGAGCAAAGCAGTGCCGGGCTGTGAATGTCCCATCCCTGAGGTGACCCTGCCGACAGAAGAGGAGGGGTTGGAAGGATCTGATCTGTGCTCAGAGCAAACAGAGGAGCAACCCGCCTGGGAGCAGCGGGTTGGACACATCTTCGATCTAGAGGGAGGTGACCCTGCCGAGGGGTTGGAAGGATCTGATCTGTGCTCAGAGCAAACAGAGGAGCAACCCGCCTGGGAGCAGCGGGTTGGACACATCTTCGATCTAGAGGGAGGTGACCCTGCCGAGGGGTTGGAAGGATCTGATCTGTGCTCAGAGCAAACAGAGGAGCAACCCGCCTGGGAGCAGCGGGTTGGACACATCTTCGATCTAGAGGGAGGTGACCCTGCCGAGGGGTTGGAAGGATCTGATCTGTGCTCAGAGCAAACAGAGGAGCAACCCGCCTGGGAGCAGCGGGTTGGACACATCTTCGATCTAGAGGGAGGTGACCCTGCCGAGGGGTTGGAAGGATCTGATCTGTGCTCAGAGCAAACAGAGGAGCAACCCGCCTGGGAGCAGCGGGTTGGACACATCTTCGATCTAGAGGGAGGTGACCCTGCCGAGGGGTTGGAAGGATCTGATCTGTGCTCAGAGCAAACAGAGGAGCAACCCGCCTGGGAGCAGCGGGTTGGACACATCTTCGATCTAGAGGGAGGTGACCCTGCCGAGGGGTTGGAAGGATCTGATCTGTGCTCAGAGCAAACAGAGGAGCAACCCGCCTGGGAGCAGCGGGTTGGACACATCTTCGATCTAGAGGGAGGTGACCCTGCCGAGGGGTTGGAAGGATCTGATCTGTGCTCAGAGCAAACAGAGGAGCAACCCGCCTGGGAGCAGCGGGTTGGACACATCTTCGATCTAGAGGGAGGTGACCCTGCCGAGGGGTTGGAAGGATCTGATCTGTGCTCAGAGCAAACAGAGGAGCAACCCGCCTGGGAGCAGCGGGTTGGACACATCTTCGATCTAGAGGGAGGTGACCCTGCCGAGGGGTTGGAAGGATCTGATCTGTGCTCAGAGCAAACAGAGGAGCAACCCGCCTGGGAGCAGCGGGTTGGACACATCTTCGATCTAGAGGGAGGTGACCCTGCCGAGGGGTTGGAAGGATCTGATCTGTGCTCAGAGCAAACAGAGGAGCAACCCGCCTGGGAGCAGCGGGTTGGACACATCTTCGATCTAGAGGGAGGTGACCCTGCCGAGGGGTTGGAAGGATCTGATCTGTGCTCAGAGCAAACAGAGGAGCAACCCGCCTGGGAGCAGCGGGTTGGACACATCTTCGATCTAGAGGGAGGTGACCCTGCCGAGGGGTTGGAAGGATCTGATCTGTGCTCAGAGCAAACAGAGGAGCAACCCGCCTGGGAGCAGCGGGTTGGACACATCTTCGATCTAGAGGGAGGTGACCCTGCCGAGGGGTTGGAAGGATCTGATCTGTGCTCAGAGCAAACAGAGGAGCAACCCGCCTGGGAGCAGCGGGTTGGACACATCTTCGATCTAGAGGGAGGTGACCCTGCCGAGGGGTTGGAAGGATCTGATCTGTGCTCAGAGCAAACAGAGGAGCAACCCGCCTGGGAGCAGCGGGTTGGACACATCTTCGATCTAGAGGGAGGTGACCCTGCCGAGGGGTTGGAAGGATCTGATCTGTGCTCAGAGCAAACAGAGGAGCAAAGCAGTGCCGGGCTGTGAATAGAGGGAGGTGACCCTGCCGACAGAAGAGGGGTTGGAAGGATCTGATCTTAAAGGTCCCTTCCCCGAGAAGGACAGTGAGCCCACACCATGTGCTCAGAGCAAACAGAGGGCCGACAGAAGAGGGGTTGGAAGGCTCTGATCTTAAAGGTCCCTTCCAGTGATGCAGAAGGACTGCCTGTGCTGATCTTAAAGGTCCCTTCCAAGGGAGGTGACCCTGCCGACAGACACATCTTCCAGGGCTCACCCCTCAGGATGCAGTGATGGTGGCGCACCGAGAAGGACAGTGAGCCCGTTTGGCCTCAGGATGCAGTGATCCCTGGAAGCACTCAAGGCCAGGGGAGGTGACCCTGCCGACAGAACAGGGGGTGGAAGGATCTGATCTTAAAGGTCCGCGGGAGAGCAGGCCGTGTTTGGCCACAGGATGCAGTGATGGTGGCCAGGGAGAGCAGGCCGTGTTTGGCCACAGGATGCAGTGATGGTGGCCAGGGAGAGCAGGCCGTGTTTGGCCACAGGATGCAGTGATGGTGGCCAGGGAGAGCAGGCCGTGTTTGGCCACAGGATGCAGTGATGGTGGCCAGGGAGAGCAGGCCGTGTTTGGCCACAGGATGCAGTGATGGTGGCCAGGGAGAGCAGGCCGTGTTTGGCCACAGGATGCAGTGATGGTGGCCAGGGAGAGCAGGCCGTGTTTGGCCACAGGATGCAGTGATGGTGGCCAGGGAGAGCAGGCCGTGTTTGGCCACAGGATGCAGTGATGGTGGCCAGGGAGAGCAGGCCGTGTTTGGCCACAGGATGCAGTGATGGTGGCCAGGGAGAGCAGGCCGTGTTTGGCCACAGGATGCAGTGATGGTGGCCAGGGAGAGCAGGCCGTGTTTGGCCACAGGATGCAGTGATGGTGGCCAGGGAGAGCAGGCCGTGTTTGGCCACAGGATGCAGTGATGGTGGCCAGGGAGAGCAGGCCGTGTTTGGCCACAGGATGCAGTGATGGTGGCCAGGGAGAGCAGGCCGTGTTTGGCCACAGGATGCAGTGATGGTGGCCAGGGAGAGCAGGCCGTGTTTGGCCACAGGATGCAGTGATGGTGGCCAGGGAGAGCAGGCCGTGTTTGGCCACAGGATGCAGTGATGGTGGCCAGGGAGAGCAGGCCGTGTTTGGCCACAGGATGCAGTGATGGTGGCCAGGGAGAGCAGGCCGTGTTTGGCCACAGGATGCAGTGATGGTGGCCAGGGAGAGCAGGCCGTGTTTGGCCACAGGATGCAGTGATGGTGGCCAGGGAGAGCAGGCCGTGTTTGGCCACAGGATGCAGTGATGGTGGCCAGGGAGAGCAGGCCGTGTTTGGCCACAGGATGCAGTGATGGTGGCCAGGGAGAGCAGGCCGTGTTTGGCCACAGGATGCAGTGATGGTGGCCAGGGAGAGCAGGCCGTGTTTGGCCACAGGATGCAGTGATGGTGGCCAGGGAGAGCAGGCCGTGTTTGGCCACAGGATGCAGTGATGGTGGCCAGGGAGAGCAGGCCGTGTTTGGCCACAGGATGCAGTGATGGTGGCCAGGGAGAGCAGGCCGTGTTTGGCCACAGGATGCAGTGATGGTGGCCAGGGAGAGCAGGCCGTGTTTGGCCACAGGATGCAGTGATGGTGGCCAGGGAGAGCAGGCCGTGTTTGGCCACAGGATGCAGTGATGGTGGCCAGGGAGAGCAGGCCGTGTTTGGCCACAGGATGCAGTGATGGTGGCCAGGGAGAGCAGGCCGTGTTTGGCCACAGGATGCAGTGATGGTGGCCAGGGAGAGCAGGCCGTGTTTGGCCACAGGATGCAGTGATGGTGGCCAGGGAGAGCAGGCCGTGTTTGGCCTCAGGATCAAACCATTCTACCATTCTTCCCAGGAACCAGAGCCATTAGGATGGGGGAGAATTTCCAGGTGCTACACTGTGCCCAGGTATTTCTTCACCAACTGCTGCTCGACAAAGGGGAAAGCACCCAAGAGAAAATCTTTCCCTACTGAATTAGCAGGGGAACACAACATGTCCCAGCCCTTCCCATAGCTGCTCTGCCCTGCGATAACTTTCGAGCGTGCCTGCTCTGGGGAGGGCCGTTTCATTTCCAAGCCTTATTCACACGATGAAACAAAATTTTCAGCAGATAAATGCCCATAAATCTCTTTGCCTTATTACGACCGCTGGCTAACGAGCAGGAGCCCGCGTAGCCCGGAGCATGTGCTGAGCTCTGACATGGGGCTGGAATAACACGGCGAGAACAGAGCCGGGGCCGAGTGCCACAGGTGCACTAATATAGGCATTAGTGAATGATTAGGCCTCGTAAAATATATGAATGCTGTTTCTTTAAGAAGCCATAAAATTTTATTGAGGAAAAAATCCATGTGCAAGGCTTTGGGTTCGTTTCATGCGGTCATTCAGAATTTCACTCATTTCTGACAGGACTATGATAATTAAAACTGCGGCCCGGGTCTGGTTTCTATAAAGTCCATCTGGCCTTCCGCGATGGAGAGGGTTGGAAGTATGTAATTGCCCGGGCAGCAAATAACTATTTTGCCATCCGCAGTTTAATTTTGTCCCTGCAGCAGGGGAGCGAAGTCAGAGGGGCAAAGATCATTACCGCAGAGCGAGGAAGAGGGGCTCCCAGCAGCCTGCTGGCCATGTTTGTTGAAATGCTTGACACCGACGGGCCCCATTAATGCACGGGTTAGATACAATCTGTGGAAAAGGGTCTATTATAAAGGGATTATTTGGAAGTGTTCTGTAGGTGGGGGTGGGTGTGATTGAAGGACTTAAAACTGTTACATTAACCCTTAGGGCACTCCGAGCGGTAACAAACCTGGCATTAAAGGGCTGGTGTTTGTCACCATGTCTTCACTTCCCTCCTTCTCCGCCACAAGGTCAAAGGGATTAAAAACACCCATAATGCGCTCGGCTGCGCACGGAAGGTGCAGCTTGGTTCTGCCTGCTTCACGGCAGCAGCTCCCCCTGCTCCCCCAAACACATCCATCGGCGAAGGAATCAAGCCCCCAACAAAAGACAGCAACAAAAAGAATGCCAACGCAACGCAGAGGTGACAGAAGATGCAGTGGAGCACAGCCCCGATGTCCCAAATACCACTTCACTGTGTTTGACCACAAAGCACATCAGCAGCACTGCGACTGCCTGCCCATCCCTGCGCCAAGTGTGTTTTCTGCTCCCTTCTGCTCCTACTGAATGACAAGTTCAACAAACACGCATTTCCATTTGGCTCGGGAGGAGGCACTGCCATGCCACCCACCCACCATGACAATGAGTTCCTTCCCCATTTGGGTCATTCTATGATACTATGACATATTCACCATTACCAAAGGGGTCTGCAAGGATCAAGGGGAGGGAAGTCTTTTTCTTGATGAGTTTTAACGTGGTAGCACTCTACAGTGCGTGCTGTGTGCTTAATTGACTTGCCAAGCCTTTCATTAGGCAACAATGAAGCCGGCTGTCCATGCTCTTACCTAACAAAGTCAACTGGATATGCCCTTACCTAATGAAGTCAACTGACCACGCTCTTACCTAAACAGCTTCAAAACAGCCCCATCATAAACCCATCACACAGCCACCCCAAAGGGGGCATAACACTCACCCACCTCCCAGCAAACCCCACTTCTGCTGTGACAGCTCTCAGACAAGCACCCCGACTGTCCTATTTTCCTGTGCCAAAGCCTACTCCAAAATCACAGCTACGGTGGTGCTGTTCTTGGAAATCACATAAAAAAAGATTTGATCCTCCTAAAAATACTGTCGATGTGTTACACCTATGAGTTTTCTAAATCAAAGGGAGAGAAATTTTGGTAAGCAAAGTAAGCGCGAGATTGCCAAAAATCCTGAAAAGGTCTCTCAGAAGGAAAAAGAAAAAGAAGCAGAATAAAAGAAGCTGTGAAAGTTTATGAGGATAAACACTGATGACAGGTGGAGTAGAAGCTGAAATTTGAACTCAAAAGTAACTGCAAATAAAGATTTGTTACAGATGGTTTTAATATGACCTAACACTAGGATGCCAGCTACAGTATCACTTTTTCCTGTAGGCTGGACAAAACTAATAACACGGTTATGGAAACACGCTTCCCTAGCACAGATACATGAGGAATAAATGGCATTTAATACACGCCATCCTCCTCGGAGGGCAGACAGGATCAATAAAGCACTGCTAAAGAGGCACAGGGCTGGAGCACACGGGATGAGCGGTGCAGGGCGAGGGGAGGGCCTGCCCTGCAGCCAGGGGTGGGTGCGGGTGGTGGGAGTGCTCAGCGTGGGTGGGGGCTGTGCCACCCATCTTCTGACCCCAGAAAATAATCATTATTTTCTAAAGGCTGCATTGGTCAAGTCTTATTTACTTATTTTCCTCATTCACCTTGGCTAAAAGAAAGCAATATTAGCGCTAGCGGTTGTAATTGTTTCACGATGGGGCTCTGAGCACTGATGGAGCCGTGGGTGCCACTGTGCACTGCAGGAGTGGGACCCGTGGCCTTCAGTGCCATCACCCTAATGTTTGAAGCTGTATTTATCTAAGACACAACAGAGTGGAAAAAAGAAGAGCGTAACATCAGCCCGAAGCGTATCCATGAAACTGCTGGCGATCACACAGCCACAGCAGCCCTTCAGGGAAGGAACAGCCAGTGATGGATGTAAAAGGAGCCAACGTTCTCACACACACAAAGCAGCGTAGCCTGGTGTTTTGTTTTGCTCTCAGTGGCTCTGCACACCCTCACAATAGGCACAGACCAAGGGCAGAGGAAGACCCATCCATCGCACAGTGCCCATCGGGTGCGGTGCTGAGCACCGCAGTGCTGGGAGAGCAGCACCAGCAATTGTAAAACTTTACTGCTCACCTTGTGTAACTTTTGTTTTACACTCGATTGACTTTTATTACCAAGTCCAAAGAATAAAGCAGAGAATTAGAAACAGCCCTTTTGATATTTGGGACTGCATTCCCTGGCAAACTAGAAACGCCGGGAACAACCATAACCTCAAAGGCACACACCTAACTCACAGCTAACATAAACAGCCTTACCTCCTGAACCTGGCCACGTAACCAAGAGACACACCAACCACGACAGCGTCCAGCTCAACACTTGGTGCTGAAGAAGACCCAACCGCCCATCACCAACACTGCGATCCCCAACGGAGGTGCGTTTGAATACATACCCAAGCCAACTCCTTCCTGGGAATACATGTGAGCAAAGGGGAAGCCACACCTTTCTGTGTTTCCTTTAAGCCCCGGTGCTTATTCCCCAAACTTCTCTGAACACTCTGCTGGGGATGGTGCTCTTGGCTGGGGACGCCCAGTGCGTGGCTTCAGCATGGCCGTGCTCCCCCCGCAGGGATGGATGTGTGTGGGGGGGACATATTTAGGGCCTGAATGGTTTGACAGTCATGATTAATACCCTGCATTAGGAGATTCCAGCAAAAGTATTCAGGAGCACGCTGTGCAGTTTGGTTCTCATCAGATGGTCGGGTCCGCAGGCCTATTAAAAACAGCAGGAGAGCTGCAGACTTAATCACAGAGGCTGGGCCCGCGGCGGGAGGAAGCGCGAGATGGACGGGGAGTGCAGGCATGGCCACAGAGCAGCTCCTGAACCCACGTCCCACGCGTGGGGGAGAAGTGGGAGCTCTTCTCAAAGCCACAGCAGGGCAGGGCTGGAGCCTGCCTGGGAAAGCACCGAGGAGCTGAGCGTGAGAGGTACTTAAGCTCTTTGGGCAACAGAGAGGTGAGGTAAGGCCAGAGGCAGAGCAGGTAGTGCTGACATTGGTCGCACTCTCGAAACGCCCTCTTTAAATTTGCCATCTTTTTTTACATCCCCCCCCGATTTTCCAGTCTGAATCCTCACAAAGCCGTGTTTATTCGCAAGAACCCACTGTTAAAAAACAAAAACCACTGCTCACACACGTGCCCTATCCATCGCCATCACGAATGCGCGTCGCTGAGGACATCGGGCGGGAGCAGCAGGAGTAGCTTTGACATGAGACATGGATAGCACGTTGCTCAGCTGATAACTACTGAGCTCGGGAGCCCGGGGGCTGCAGCACACGTGTGCCAGCAGCTGGGGACGACTGCTGCCTTCTCCCTGCTGCAAAGAGGGGGCTGAGCTGCACAGCGCTGAGCGGAGGGGGCTGCTGTCCCCCACCAGTGCAGCACTCACATGAAAACCCAAATCAGTGTCAGGAACCCAACCACACACGACCGGAGTGCAGCAAAGCCCCTGAGGTGTTCAAAGTCTCAAAGTCCTCCTTTTTTTTTTTTTTCTTGGATGTCTGAATATCAACAAACCCCAAGCAATAATTAATTCTCCTCCAGCGCTCAGACCCAGTTCAGTACCGAGCGCTAAAAATACATCTGAACCTTAGAAACAAAAACGGAGGCAACGGAGCGCTTTGAAAGTTTGCTCCGGTGATTAAATAAATTAGACCTGAGCTGCTAAGAAGGGAAGGACACAAAAAGTTCACCGCCAGCAGGACGGGGTGCTGCCAGCTCCGGGCTTGTTTACCAGGGCAGAGCCAGGGAGAAGCAACACTTCGTAACGCATCTCCCAATCCTAGCAGAGCACAGAGCAAGAGCTGGGTGCCCCCTGGAGCCCCTTGCCCCCTGAACTGGGTGCTGGAGCAGCAGGTGAGCACGGGCACTGGGCTCCTGTGCATTAATTTGGATTCGCAGGTTATCAGTGGGGCCGCAGCTCGGGCTGTGACCTCATTAACTAATGTGGCCACATCAGCACCTCTGCGCAGCGTTATCACTCATCGTGTGTCATAAAGCAGAGCGCTGACACCTCCCTGAATGCCGCCTGTATCTTATCTCCTGCGGGGACAGGACCCTCGCGGGGAGACAGCGCGCGGCCAGGAATGCAGGAGGAGACAAGTTCACCAGCGGCAGCCGATGGGGGATGATTTCTCAAACAAACACTGAGGGGGAAATTAATGGGCTCGGGTTGGCCGCTGACAGTGCGGAGCAGAACTACATCGACTTCTGACTGCTATAATTCAAGAGTTATTACTGTAATTTCAGAGCAGAGCTACTGGGATGCTTCCATCAGTGTGTCCGGAGCAGAGCCGCATCGCTCCCCCGCCATCGCACCCAGTTCCTCCCAGTTCCTCCCATGGACAAACCCAGGACGTGGCCTCCCAGCCCCGCAGGAACAAAGCCCCGTGTTCTTCACCATCCAGCTCACAGCTGCGAGCCATGAATAGGAAAGGTGATCCTCATCCCAAGGGATGACAAAACCCCAGGCAAGCTCCCCGGTGCACCGCTGCCCCTCTGCACAGCTTTGGGAATGTCCCGTGATTTTTTTCTTCAGCTCATCTGTAGGATTGTGTTTGTAGTCTCTTTGTTCCAGCCTTGCTCTGACCCATTCCCTGCTTCCATCCCCTGGCTGCAGCACTGATGGACACCCAGAGCCAGAGCAACCACACTCCACCACTGCTTCGCACCAGCAAATGCGTGCAGTCAGCTCTTGGGGCTGACAAATCAGTGAGCAAGAAGCCCTGCGATGCATGTCACATTGCTAATGGTGCCCGGTAGCCACGCAGTGTTGCAGGTTGAGCTAAGTTAGCCCATAAAAAACAGGCACAGAATTGGGCAGCAGAAACCCATGCAGAGAGCACCCGGTGGCTCTCCCCCTAAATACAATCCATCTTTCATGGCCGGGTGCTTTCTTACCATTTTCCCATCTGTGGACTCTTAAAACGTCACCTGCCCATTAACTTCGTGTTCCCTTTTTCCCTAGTTGTCTTCACTCCTCTGTAAGAGCACCTCCTACTTTTTTTCTTTTGTAAATGCTCTACCCAGGAAAGCTCAACCTATGGGGTCTAATGGCTGCCAAACTCTCTAGTCTGATGATCTGGTTCCCAATAGCTGAACTGTCACCAACCCCTCCATATCCTTTTCTCATATCCAAGCATCGCTATCGACTCTGGGGACCAAAAGATCCCCTGCAATCAACACTGGGATAAAAACCCTTCACTATGCCTTTTCCAGACTTGAACCTCGATCTTTTATTAAACCACATGAACCTAAACATCCTCCCTTTATTTCTCCCCTGCTGGGTAACGCCGTGTTGGAACATGAGCTGCCAGAAAACCTCAGTGTCCTGCAGAAAGCAGCAGAGGAGGCTGCCTCAATGCATTGAGCAGAAAGCATAAACACATCGGGCCGACACATTTTGCAGGGATTAAACGGGTCGGGAGCAGCATTACGACTTCTCTCAAAGGGTATAAACAAAAGCAAAATGCCATAAACATTTTCCGTGCCAGGAAAAGCTTTGCAGTTTCGAAAAGTCAAATGAAAATGAAGTAAGATGAAATAAAACAAAACCACGCCGCTCTCAGAAGGTCCCACTTGAGCAGCAGCGCATCACAAAGCACACATTGTCCCGAGCTGGGTGTCCCTAATGCAGTGCTGGCGGGTGGGCTCAGCACCAACACAGCCCTGCAGCTCTCAGCCCTCAGCATCATGGCCTTGGAGGGGTTTGCAGGTGGCCACTTGCCACCATCCACCTCTGTGGGCTGTGCTGTAGTGGTGGTTTGCTCTGAGACCCAGCGGGGATGCTGCAGTGTTGTATTTCCTGAAGATGTGGGAGAGGGATGCCTGCTGTGCTGGGAAGCCAACCTCGGTCCATGCAACTCTACCAAAAATCATTTGGGATGCTCACATACACATTGACCTCTTGGGAAATACGCAGACTTCTGCTTCTTTGAGCACCACTAACACCTGGACCCCCCTCCAGGTCTGGGTTTCCATGGCACCCCCAGAAGGACAACAGAAAGCAGCGTGGGAAGCTGCTCCACAATGGGAGTGCACCATTTCCTCTCCAGCACTCGGAGTTGCAGTGTGAATGCTCAGAAAGCCTCCAGCACTCACTGAGATGGGATCCCACCCGCTCCATTCCCCTCACGTTCCCTGCAACCTTGGAGGTGTGGGATGATTCATTTTTTTCTCTTCTTTACTTCCTTAAAGATTGATTACACGCTAAGCAGGGTTTCACTCTCATCTCTAATTATTAGCACTGCCAACTTTTCCAACACAATGCTCAGTCTCAGATAAACGAAATCTGTTCCTGTCTGTTCTGTAACTGATATCAGCTCCATAGTGACAGTCCCTGACCTCAGGACCCTGTGCTTTGTGCAGTGCTACATCTTTACTCTGTGGAGAATGGGCTCTGTACATATCAAAACATCACCGATATTAATTAAATTACAGGCACTCTTATCACTCGACTGAATAATGGGTTTTTTCAAGCAGCCCTGAGCAGCCTCAGCGATGCTCTTCTACAGATGGTATTCAAAATATTGCATCTCCAGTGCTGTCTTTCACCCTACACACTCACCTGATGCAGTGGCTATCGCACTCAGAAACCATTACAAAGCTGTCTCTATGCAGCAAGTGCTCTGCAGATGTGTATTAAGATTCTGCAGGAGCCTTTTCCTAATGGGAAAAAATAATGGCAGTTAATAAGCACCTGTAGGAGCCTTCTGCAGCACGAGGAAGCTGCTAGAGCAAAGGGAGGACACGGTTACTAGGGGATTCCTGAAGCATGATGTGTGCATTTTCCTTCAGTGCTGACCAGATCCAGGATGGAGACGTTCCCTTCCAAACGTTGGCAGCCAGGTCTCTCTGTCACAGCTCTCTGGCTCGCTTTCCACTGATGACTGCTATGTGAAGTTCTGTAATTACTCGTAAGAGGATTGGCCAGCGCCAGCCAACTCCATCTACAGCAGCAGGCCTTAAGCAAAGCAAGCTCTTGGCTGATGCAGTGGAAGCAGAGGGCCTGACCTTTGTTATTTACATCAAAAACCTATTCCTCGTTCTCTTCGTAGACCTTATTATAAACAACCAATCTGTAGTTTCTTTCTTTTTTTCTTTTTTCTTAGAGGATCAATAAACCTGATTGAAATACAGAACTAGGAATGGAAGAAGCAGCGTGCTGCTGCTCGGTGATGCAGAGGACCCAGAGTGGGGAGCTCAGCCCTCTGTGTGTGCTGAATGGGAATGTGGGCTCCACCAAAGGGAACTGGAGACCCCAAAGTGAGGGCTGCTGTGACCCAAATTCAGGAGCTCTCACCTGCAGACAACACCCAGGGTTTCTCCTCACCACCAGTGTGGATCTGCCCACAAGCACCCGATGCACAGCTCTGCCCCTTTGCTGCCTGACCTTCCAGGAGCAGTGGGAAAGAGAAGCTGGAGTTCAGAGTCAATCTGCAAAGATCCATCACAAAAGCACACCTCCAATCGATATCTGGCACCGTGACTCCAATAGCGCTGTTAGATATTTCACTGCTTACACCGATGGGATAAATGTGCACGCTTTCAGCCCTTCACATTTCCACATGGACCGGGCAAAGCCTGGAGGTATGTGTGCCATCTTTGTGTGTTGAGCTTATTGCTCTTGGGTGCCATCTGGAAGACCCTGACTCCAATGACTGAGCTACGTAACAAGAGGTGAGATACAGCAGGGCTGCTTCAGCTGGGGCAGTCACATAACACTGCATTTCCCTTTTCTAAGAAGCACCTTCTGCAAATAGGCAGTGAAATAACCTAACGTGACACATTCAGCAGTGTGCATGACTTTCCACTGGAGTTTCCTCTTAGATGAGTGCGTCCAGACTTAAAGGTTAAATTCCAGAGCTCTGCAGCACTGCTGGGCTCCTCTGAAGCCACGTTTGGTTTTGTTGTTGAGTAATTTTTAAGCAATTTGCTCCTGAGTGGCAATGTGACAAAGAAACCACCTTTCTCAAACTCCTTTACCCAACTTCTTTTCGTGGCAGTTCTTAAAGGCACGTCGTGTCATTGACCGGCGCTGCCGGTAACAACGTGGCGGACTAATTGAAACGCATGAGAAACAATTACGAGTAATTGGAATCAATTAATTGATGATTTTCTTGGGAACTGCCGCTTGATGCAAGCAAATTCTAATTACATTTACCCAGCCTAGGAAATATCTGAAATCCCACTATGGATTCTGAAGGCAGGCCGTGCTGTAGCCCAGGAGCACTGGGACCCCTTTTGGGCTGAGCAGGAGGGGATGGGGAGCAGAGCAGAACTCTGTGTTCACAGGGGCTACGAAATGATGGGCAGAAATTGGAAATGAAGACATAAATAGACAAAAGTGTATGCAAATCTACGTCATTTCTCATGTTTCCCCCCCCCCCAAATGCCCACCACTGAGCGCAGTGCCTTCCACCCCTGCACCAAAAGCCTTCCAGTGCCTTTCCTTCTGGCAATACCATTTCCACAGAATCATAAAGCAGAATCACTGCACATTCCGAGTCGGAAGGGACCCGTAATGATCACCTGCTCCAACTCCTTTTAAGCAATTATCATGAAAATCTGTGGCATTTTCAAAAGAAGCAGTTTCCTATTATGCACTACTGCAGAAGTTTAAGCTTCACTGCAAATATTCTGCATTGGATTGGATTCTTTTAAGACCTGCAGTTAAAAACATGTCTCTGCTGCTCCTTATTGCGACGCCCTTTGGTGTTTGGGCTGGTGTTGGAGGTAACAAGCATGCGTGGCCATGTCCTCTTGGAGTATGAGCTCTGGTGGGGAAGGATGGGACGATGGAGGCAACCGCAGCAGAGCAGCAGAAACAGACCACGTGGGGGAAAAGGCATTTCCACGTTGGCCATCCCAGGAGCTGCAGGGCAGTGCCCCAACTTCATCCACTAATAGGAGCGCTGCAGGAATGGACACAGGATCCCACCACGACTCAGTGAGGAGGGCTCAGCGTGAGCTTGTCCCGTCGCCCAGCGTCAGATAAAAGTGACATGAAAGCATTTCTGCTCGCCGTGCTCAGGGCTCCGCGCGTCCCACGGCGCAGTGAGAGCTGACAGAGCACAGTGGCCACCAAATTGCTGGGCAAACTATGTCATGTACGAGATAGCACCAAGAGCCCGCGTCGAACAAAGTGTCTGTGCTCCTTTGAACTCGTGATGAGCTGTGTGTGTTTTCTCCTCTTTATTTTTGTAACTGCTCCAGACCCTGAGGCAGGTGGGAAAAAAAAACCAACTGAGGCAGGGTTGCAAGGGGCAGCAGACACTCGGACTGAGGGCAAACGGAGGAGAGCAGACATTCAGCTGAGCCAGGCGGGGTGCCTGCGGGTGGACTCGATGATCTCAGAGCTCTTTTCCAACCAAAATGATTCCATGGGTCTGTAATTCTCTAAGTGAGCACAGTGCTGATGGGTTAATGGTTGCACTGGATGGTCTCAGAGGTCTTTTCCAGCCTCACCAGTTCTATGCTTCTATGTGTTCTCTTCTACAGCAGAGGTTTTCATCTTTGCTTCCATCCTTCTTTATTGGCTTATCGCCTTTCCAGGCAGCCTGAGCAAACCTGAGCATGCATCTGGAAGGAATGATGCAGAAGGCATTGCTCCCAGACAAGAGGAAGCAAAACGCCCTGGTTTGAGGCACACTGCCTACACAGGAAGGCAGACCCTTGGTGCTCCTTCCTTGACCCATCACTGTCCAGCTGTAGCATCCCTGCTGCCAGTGTGAAGATCCTTGTTTGCAGCAGTGAGCCCATGCTCTGCCTCTCCTGCTCTCCCCACCCATTCCACCGTGACAATTTTTCTTCACTATAGGTTTTACTTTTTTTTTTTCTTTTTCTTTTTTTTTTTTTCATTCTCTCCCCCCAGGAACCTGCAGGAACAGCAGCACGAGGCAATTTAACTTCGCATTCAAGCTTCTACGATAACAGGTTATCTACATAGCAGCCTGCAGGTCGGGCCTCCCATCATGAGAGATGCCTGGCAGCTGACTGAAAGCTGATTCCTGTCAGAAGCTATTTTCTCTCGGAGACAGAGGAGACATTGTGCCCCTCGGTGCTCGAGTGTGGCCCCGGCCACTGCCAAAAGACCACCTTCTTTTTTTTTTTTTTTTTCCCCCTTCGCTGAGACAAAACAGAATCTCCCCGCTGTCAGCTCTATCTGGAGCTGCTGAAAGGAGATGTATAAGCCCGGTAATACTGTCGAGGAGATAACTGTCAAACGGCCTCAAAACCGCTGCCTGTCTGCCGAGCGGAGGGATGGGAGCACCGACGAGGCCACAGCTCAGTGCTCAACAGCTCCTGGCATCTGTGAGGTCTCCCTTTTAGCCGCCCTTAATACCCTGCTGAAAGGAAGCCTGTGTGCTGCGGCGGGATGCGGGCCCCGGCTGAGCATCCGCGGGTGTGTGGGGTCCACATGGGGCCCTCAGACTCAGTCCCAGGCTGTGGGCAGCACAGGGAGGATGCAATCCTTCCTTGTAGTCGTACATGGAGCCAGAGCAAAGGTTGGTGCCAGCATGCTGCGCTCCCAGCCCTGCGCGGCTCAGCACCGCCTCCAGCAAGCCCAAGGCATTTCAGCTGGGAGGAAATAAAACAGCACGCTGCACAAACAAGGACGTTAACCAGAGTATGCAATAGGAAACAAACAGAGACCTCACTCCAGTAAAGTCAAGTAAAGCTGCTTTCACAGCACAGCAGATGTATGGGGAATGCTCTTCACTTCATACAGGACGAATAGAAAGCAAATCCCATCAATGTCAGAGAAGCACAGCAATGTCCTGTCCTACAGAGTACTCATACAAGAGGAAGGAGGGATGACCGTGTCACCCTCCCACCAATCCCGGTGCAAAATCAGCGCCGGTTGGGTATGGCACAGTCATGTTCAGAGCAGTTGGCAGGCAGAGAGAAACTCTGCTCTCCAAAGGCACTTCTGCACCAAAAAGCCCTTTCTGCTCCCAAAAGCTCTTGGCAGGATCCCTGACGTGGCTTACGACAGGGAGCTCAGGCACTACGAGCCCTTGCCTTACCTACAGCAGACAGCTTTCCTTCGTGTTCGGAGGGTTTGCACAGGCTCCAGACACTGGGATTACCCCTGAGGTTTGCTCTGTAACCCTCTGTTCACAATGGGAACGTTTTGTGCTCAGCCCATCACACTCAGCACAGCCCCACCGTCTCCAGCCCAGGCAGCACTGCCCCACACACTGCCCCACCATGGCAGGAGGGAAGAGCCCACCAGCATCCCACCAGCCACCCAATCTGCTGGAAACTTCCAGAAGGAAAGTGCAAATCGGAGTCGGAGAGGCGCGGGGACGCAGCACGCAGTCAAACCATCACAATGGAGACCTCAATCCACAAAGCGATTAATCAGATTCCTCCTTTTTTGTTTTCACAAATGATAAGTAAATCCAGTTGGTTTATGTGGATTGTGCCCGCGGGGATTCCTTCCTCCTCGCCCCCGTGCTAGCTCCGGGATGGCGGCGGGCCAGGACCGAGCAAACACCGCATCTTGGATTATGTCAACTTGTATGTTTATTTCTCTTCTCCGGGAAAAAAAAAATGACTCTGTAAGGAACTGCTGCTTTCACTGTTTACTTCTGCTTTCCCCGCACTTAAACCACAACGTCATTATCAAAGCATCCCTCGGTAAGTCATCTACAAACTCTTCCATCTCCAGCTCCAGCAAGCACCAGCACGGCCAGCTCCTTCCTCCCACCGCACGGGAACAACAGTCTTGGCTCACAGCGACTGCCTGAGAAACCATTGATCACTGCAGATTTGTGTGTGCATACGTACGTAGGGAAGGCACTTCAGAGCTTATCAGCTACAATAAAGGAGAGCGGAACGATGGGGCTTTGCTGCCGGGCTTGGACGTTGGCCATTGGGAAGCTCGGATCAGGCTGAGAAATGCCTCTTTGACATCACCCCGTAAGAGATCCCATTGGCAGGCACGGTGGCAAAAGGCTGTAAATAGATGGAGCAAAGCCCCTCGTGTGCCTGCGGGGTTCCTGGAGGGCCCCAAAGTGGGGTTTGTATGGCCCCACATCACCGAGTGAGGACGCGGCTTCAGGATCTGTGCTCCCTTCTCTGTAAGCTCCATGTCCCCGTGTGATAATGACAGAAACTATCACTGCAACTCGGCCTCGGGCACGAGGCAGATCAAAGGCCAGCTCTCCCATAGGTGGGAAGTGGTGAACTGCTGCTGATCTGCAGCCAGGGCTGAGCCAGGAAGCCTGCTGCTCAGCTAAAGCCCCGTGATAGGTATGGGGAGAGTGTTATCTAAACCACTAGGAAGACTATAAAATATCTTAACAGCTTCTGCTGCTTAGCTGGAAGCAGGGCTCCCCTAGTATCTAATATGAAACAAGTGGCCCAGCCTGTGAAAGGCAGCTCTATATTCCGAGGCCGCAGCGGCTGGAAGCTATGGGGTCGTCTCAGAAGCTCTCAATTGTTTTTAAATTCTGTTTTTACAAGGAGCGTGAGATTTATAGGCTCTTGAGGGGAAGAAAATGATGTAACTTGAGTAAATCAACAGGTCATTTATTCCTGGCCCTGTTTCCTCTCTGTCGCTGTGCTCTGGAAGCAGCCCGGCCCCAGAGGCTGCACGGTCCTGCACAGCCCTGCACGGCCCCATATGGCCCCATACAGCCCCACTCAGCCCCACATGCAACCAGGAGATGGCAGCTGCTCGTGGCTCCTGGCTTTTGCCTCCCCACGGATCTCTGCCCCGCTGGGGACGGGTGCACGGCAGGATGCTGCATGCTGCAGGCCCAGGACCAGCAAAGGGGAGCAGAGTGTGGGCAGCACGCGTTTGGCAATGACTTATTTCAGAAAACCAAATCCAAGGAGCTGAAATCCCGCTCTGAAAGCAGGTCTGCCCACAGGCTCCGAATGAGAAGAACGTTTTAACCTTTGCACTCTTCAATTTTCAGGCCTTCTTACCGTCCCCTGATCTGCTCCTTTAACCTTGTCCAGAGAAGGAGATTTTTTTTTTTTTTTAATTTATTTTTTATAAACACGGTTTGAGTGATATACACTGTAAATGGAAGACCTTTACTCCCCCATCTCTCCTTTCTCAGCACTCCACCCATCCAACGGAGCAAAACCCTTTTTGTTTCCCGCTGACACACAGCTGCCTTGGCGGTGCGGGCAATGTTACCTCTCAGGTCAGGCAGCCAGGTTGACCCCTCACCTCTGACAGTGATCTTTATCTAGGCTCCATCTTAATTATTTATCTCAGGAAGGTCAGAAAGAAAATGCCTCTCTCAGGACCCCTGCTGCGTCAGCCTGGGCAACTTGTTAAGATTCAAGTTCTTTGAGGGCGGTAATTCAAGCAAGCCCTGCAGAAACGGAGCATCCCTCCCATAATGAGGAGATGCTGGTGTTTCCAAAGCCGCTTTCAGCCCACAGCTGTAATCCTTACAGCCACCAAACACAGCCAGAACCTCTTCCCATGAGGAGCCGTGAGATCCCCACTGAGAATGTGCCACACTTCCACATCCTTTTGCGGTCCATCAGCAGATTTTGGGGCGAAACGTGGAAGAACACCCCAGGCATCAACATGTGGATAAGGCCCGGGTTTCCTCGGAGCTCAGTGGCACGGCGTGGAGTTATTAAAGTGTGATGCTTCCTCCTCAGCACTGCAGTGCTTCACGGCGGAGTTTAAGGAATGCCACACGCACAATAAAAGGAAGAAAAAGTGTGTGTGGGGGGGGGGGGGGGGGGGGGGGGGNGGGGTGGGTGGGGAGGGAACACAACAGAAAAACAAAGAACCCAACAAAACTTGTAGTAACAAACCGGGGTATAATTTCCTTCAATCAGCTCCAGCTCATGACCGCAATTACCCCAAATCCCGGCGAAGCTCGCTGCGATACACCGGGGACAGGTCCTGGGGCCTCGGTGGGTGGCAGCCTTTCATCTGCCTCTCAAACCGCTCTTTATTGTACGGTTTCAAATTAGTGCAAGCAGCAACGAGCAAATTTGATAATTCCATCTCAAATTAGTTCGTGCAACGTGCCAGGAACCGCTAACTACAGCGCTGCAGAGATGAAAATGTATCTTTCCAGGCTCAGGATGCAAGGTTAACCAGGCTGACATTTCCTATTTGAAACGCTGATCTTTATTTCCATAAAAATGAATTTTTGCTCCCCATCTCCTCCCTTCTGCCGTGCCCGCCTATTTCTCTCCTCCTGCGTGGAGGACACAAGCTGGAAGTGTGCAGGGCACACATTCCTTCGTGATGCAGCAGAAATGGTGTCTGACCCAGATCGCTGTGAGCTGGGTGGGAATCACTAGGATCATATGGGGCCTTTGTAGACAGCGGTGTTGACTGGGGATCTGTTCCCATGGCCCTCTGCACCATGCTCCCAACACCAGCTGCTGGTCCACCTTTCTGATCCTTATCTCAACTTTACCCAAGCTCATTTGTTCTGAGAATCAAGATGAAATACTGAACAGAAATACACAGACTTGGGTTTGATGGGGGCATTCCACTTCATCCCGGTGCTTTTCTTCCTCTTCCAGTAAGAAACCACAGAGACCACGCTCTATTTTTACACACTTTCTTTTGTCTTGGAAGTTCTTCCAAGAAGTTCTCCTCTGCCCCCCACCTTTCCCTTGGTTGGAGATCTGCACTGCACTGGGTGAACCGAGGTCCCAATGTGGACCTTCCTGGGGAACAACGCTATGGAGGAGCAATGCAGGTCCGGGCTCTGCTGCAGCCAGAGCTCTGTGACAGACCATTCTGCTCTGAAACATATCACAGGGGAACAGAAGAGGTTCTTTATCTGTGTGGTCTGAGCTCATTTACTCCAAGAGAAAACTCCAGCCCCTGCCCTACTGAAAGCCAGCTCTTGTTCTCCCATCTGATGGATGAATGGAATTCAGGAGTCTGATACCGTCCCCTGAGATGTCATTGAAATCCGCAGCTCGGCTCAGCACAGGTTCGTCCTTGGGCTCATCCCCCAGCCCTGCCCCACACACTGCCCTCCTATTGCAGCCACAGGGCCCGAGGAGCAGCGTGCCAGTGCTGTGGGTTTTGTTGTAAAGGGGTGAAACAACACAGCAAGCTCACGCACTGCCCTTCCTCACCTCCCATCAGCTGCAACAAGAAGCAGAGTAAGAATTGCTGCTGTTTCTCACACAGGCACAAGCTCCAGTGCCAGCTCTCCCAACTGCCTCCTCCATGCAAGACCGCAGAGTGCGGCACTTTGGGACAGCAGGAGCTCCTTGAGGACAAAGCATCTTCCCAAAGCCCAAACGCAAACCCTGAGCTCCCTCCTCATCTTCGGCACTCAAATGGGTTCGACCCATCCTGCTGCTGCTGCAGATTCAAAACTTCAATAGCAAAAGAATGCAGCTGAGCAGCAGAGGAACAGAAATGAGCTCTTTATTTTTTGGAGAAAAGGACTCATGTACCGTACTGACATCCCCACAGGTTCTTCTCCAGAGCAGACTGTGCCCTGGGGGAACTGCTGTTGGACTCGCCATAAAAGAAATTCTTCCAAGTAGAGCAACATACAGAACATGAGGGGCATCGTGTCCAAGCTCCCACTGCTGACGCCCATCCCACATCACACAGCGCAGCCCCACTATCGCAGGAAGGGCCCCGGGACCGTCGGAGCTGCTACTGTTGTAATGCATCCAAGATGAATAGCACAGAGAGCCTGAAATAAAAGCCGAGCTTCCTGTCCCATGTGCCTGCCAGACTGCTGGCGAGAGGTCAGGGGCATCCTCACCGCAGACGGTAATTGCGAGAAAGGAGGGAGGTGAACGGATCAAAGGGGGAGAGGGGAGCGGAGGATTTTACACAGAAACGTCCTCCAGCAGAAAGCAGACCCACGTCCCCCTCCTGCAAAGCAGGTCCTGTGTCACTGCGAGTGCTGCTGGGACGCGGGGACGTGTCCCTCGCTTTCAGCCCATGGAGGTAATGCATTGCTCCACTAGTGGCATCTCCCATTTAAACCAACGAGATTACGAAGCTAAACAATATTTTGCAACCAAAATGGATCATAAATTATGGCTCTGGAAGTGCTAATGGTGCTCACATTTATTCCTATTAATACTTCCTGGTTTTGAAAGCTGGGCCACTTCCAGAGATAATGTATTACAAACCTTCTGCTGAAGGATTTGGGTTCCTCTAGGCTCGGTTCCAGTTATAACTGGCAGCTAATGCTTTCACACATTCACAAATCCCTAACTCCTCCCCAAGAGCAGAAGAGAGTGGAGAGGTTTTGGCTTGGGTCAGCAGATTTCGGAGTGTTGCAGAAATGAATGGGAAGTGATGCAGCCCTCTTTAAACATGAGGCCCTAACAGTGGGAGCCCTTCATAATAGATGTCCTTTATGTTGTACTCCTATGCGTAGCCATGCACATCTGCACACTTATGTAATGCCCAGCAAAAAAAAAAAGCCACGCAAACTCCACGTAGAGAAATGTGCCATTACTCATTTTCTTTCAGCCCTACAGAAGTGGCACTGCGCTGCTCTAAACGCGAAAGCTGCTGAGCTGTGCACAGAAGTAACAGCACTGCTGCATTCAGGGCACGTCTGCAACCCACAGGCAATAAGAATTCAAATGGGCACATGCTGGAATTGCGTTTTTCTGCAGCCCAACTCTGCTCAGCCCCGGGCACGGCCAACTCACGGAAGCACAGAACCAAAGTCAAAGGTTCTCTCCCCAGGAAAGCTCCATCCCTGCACCAGGTGAAGCCATCTAAAGGTGTACCTATCACACAGAACCTTAAATCTTACCCCAAGAGAATGCTTTATAGAGGATGCCCTATTCACCACGTGTACGGTACCATCCCCACACAGGATGTGCCCACGAAGCACCAGAGCTCACCGGATGCTCCAAGCAGTGACTGATGGCAATGGTGAGGTCATGGGGGTCAGGATGAGGAGTTGTTCCCCCACAGCTCCACAGACAGCTCTTGAAAAACCCCTTCGGTGTCATGGATGTGCTCCTCTCCTTCCAGAATCTCCGTTGGTACACACTGCCCCTTTCCAAACACCCCTCTGCTGTGTCTGACAACACCTACCCCCGAGACCCCCGAGCACCTTTCAGGAGTTATTTCTGGAAACGTTGAATCTCAGAACAGCAATGGGAGGAAAATATCGACCTAGCCAAAATAAATGTCTATTTGGAACGCGTTTAAAAAGCACTGGAATATTTGTGTAAGTCTGAAATGCTAACCCTCGCAGAAGAACGGTCCGACTGTTGAGAGATAGCGAGGAGAAGGACACGTTTATAAAGACCTCGTGGTTGATTTGTCTGCTTAGAGGAAATGCGCCGGGAGATAAAAGTCTGAGCTCTGTTCCCTTTGCAGTCACACCAGAGTCCCCTTCTGTCCCCAACCAAGTCAGCTGCAGAGCATGAAATCTAAACCAACAGTTAAAGAAAGGCCTCAGCGCCGCCTGCTTTGCTCAGGTTGCGGACGCCCGAGTTTGTGCTGCTGGCACAAAGGCCTTCACGTGTCATCCCAGGTACACGAGAGGAGAGATCCTCGCAAGGACGTGCAGAGCTACTCACAATTCAAGCAGAAGTGGGTGAGAAAACCATTTGCAAGGCTCTGCTAAAACTAGCAACGAGGCTGCAGTGAAGCTTGTTTTGTTTCTAAGTGTAAGAAACCTCCCTGTCACGGCTGTGCCCTTTCTTTCTGCCTAATGAGATCAGAAACGAGTTCTGGTCAGCGCAGGGGTCAGTGAGACCCAGATTGAAACCCCCAGCCCTGCACCCCGGACCCGACCACGGGGCTGTGTGCGATGCTCCTGGGGAAGGTCCCACCTTGGGGCACAGGAGCGCAGGATCGGGGCACACATGGCAGCATGCATGCCCACAGACAGCACTGAGATGTGTTTTTGAGGGCTGCGAGATGCACATTTCACACCCCAAGCAGTTCGATCCCGGTTGTTTCAGCTGAGCTCACTCAGACCAGGACCCGGACCCACGGCACTGCGGCCCCCTCCCCTTCTCCTCACTTTGAGCTCAGACTCGGCCAACCTTTCTGCTTTATTTTTTCCTTATCCAGAAGGAAAAGCAGACGATCAAACAGATCAGCTGCAGGGACGATGTGTGCGTTGCTTTCTGTTGTTGTTGTTTTAACAGAAACAACAATAATGCTTCCCTCAAAGCAGGAGCGGTATCGAGGAACAGTGGAATGATTGTTGCAGGAGTGAATCTGGTTTTCATTAGGGGGAAGTGATGGGTCCAATTTCTGCCGGGACTGTTTGCTCCCATCTCCTGTCTGTGCTCGGGCTGGCAGTTAACCCTTCAGATGCCACGTCCCTGAGCAGTGGGAAATGCCCTGGGTGTGATGGGGAAGGGCTGGTTTGGGTCTGAGGTGGGCAGAGTTCAGAAATCCATCTGGGGCTGCAGAGATTGATTTGCAGAAAAAGGCCCCAAAAAAACGATATATACCTGCGTCCATACACACAACCCGTGGCTTTGTGCACGTGTGAATGCCTCTGCACTCAGACACTCTGCCAGCTCGTCCCAAAGCCAGCTCCCCTTCCTTACATTGGGGTGAGCTCCCATTGCTGACGAGCTACAAACATCTGCATTACATTCTCACCTCAACAATACAAAGCACTGACGTTTTCTCTACGAGTGAATTCATCCATCCGGACACCACACGTTGCTTATAAATGAACCAGAATAAAGGAATGGCGATAAACGCAGCCAGCACAAGAGGTCTGAGAGCACAGCTCCATCTTTAAAGGCATTTATGTCACGGGAGATGTTCTTTTAGGTACACTTGACACGACCCAGTATCCGCCACTGGTTTCAATGTGTGAGAAGTAGTTCAGTGCGTGGGCCACGAAGCAAGGGCTGCAGAATTCACAGCGCACCCACGGCGGGTCCTGGAGGGGCACGGGGACGCACTGCAAAGGGCTCTGGGTACCAACTCTGAGCCTGAGGGTTTCCAAGCAGCGCCCATCGGCAGCGGGCGGCCCAGCGACGTGACCACGTCTCCTATCTTCACGTTTCAGGTCAGTGCAAGCGGAGCAGATCACCCGCAGCCGGCTCTGGAGCCTGAAAGCTTTCCCCCTGGCAGCTTCATAACTCACATGCCACCTCTGCGCAGCGCTGCTCACACCACATCCTCCCGCGCGCGGCGGGGCAGAGCTCGTGCTCTGAGACGTGCACCTCGGGGTTTCGCTTTCTGCAGCGCCGCTGAGAGCGGAGCACATCAGAGCTCATCCACTGCCGCCACGTCACGCCGCACCCACGCAGCGCCTCACCCCACCAGCACGAGACAAGGGCCCGAGGTGAAGGGTGGTGGATGCAGGGGAGGATGCGGTCGCTCGCAGCGGAGCACTGCAGAGCCTCTGTGTGTCCGTGGCACTGCCTTGGGAAGATGACACTGGAGGCAAAAGCTCTTCCTTGTGGATGGGAGCCCCTCTTGGCAGCGCTCAGCACGGCCACGGAGCGTCACACTGAGTGCTGCTCGTGGCACAGCGTGCGCTCCCCCCTCCTCTGCCCTCCGACGCTGCAAGGCGACGCACGGTGCGCCTACTTTGTGCTCAGATAATTCCTTGAATTACTTCAAAGATCCTTTGCTGCACTCTGTACCGTTATTACAGGCTGTGTGTCTTGACGCCAAAACATTAATTGCATCTTCTGGAGAGGAAAAAAAAAACAATTGCGTGTAGCAGTGCATTCATTAAGTGACTGATTGACACGGCCGGGAACGGGGCTTTAAATGCAAACTGTACAGAGGGACAGAGTGCAGGGAGCTGCTGGTATTCAGCTCCAGTAATCTCACCTCTCTGTGGTTTATCTCTGCAAGTCGGATAATTTATCCTCCTCGTGGCAACACAAAAAGGGAACTTGGCAGAGGGGGCAAGGCAAAAGGAGACATTTTGGAGCTGCTAAGTGCTAACGTTCCTGAAGATAATTTTTGCAAAAGGTTTCTAAACAGCCCCTGTCAGCCGAGCTGTATTTTGCTATTTCAAAGTGACTGTGGGAGTCTAATCCAGTTCAAACGCTTTGTACATTTCAATGGAAATGTTCATACACAAAGGACACAGAAATGCTGAGCTGCTGCTACACACTCAGGAAATCTAAATCTCATTTGCACTCCCAATCAGCGCCACGACCTCTGCAGTGCCTCTGTTTCTTTCTGTGCTTTATATCTCTCTTCTCTCGAACACAGCTCCACGCATCACGATGGACACAGCCCCGTGCACAGCTCAGAATGCAGCTTTAACAAACCACGAGATTTAAACAGAGAGCACACGCACAGCACAACGGTGCAGCAGTGTAACCAACAAGTGTGTGCAGGGTGCAGTGGGAACAAGGCTCTGCCTATCAGCCACGAAGCAAGCTGGGTGTTTGTCACACTTAGGGAAGGGGATAAACTTCCTTGTTCAGCAATGGGACTCGGTATCACGTTGGTGTTGGACTTGTCTCTGTGTGCCATGTACACCCCCTCTCATTTTGCTATGGGGCTGGAACAGCTTTCTGTGATGCGCAGTGAGGAACTCCTCCCAGTACTGAGCAGTTGCCAGCAGGCCTTACAGATTCCCACTGACTTGAGCTGGAGATGACATCCAATAAGACGAACTGTATTAAAATGTTGGCTTGCATTCTGGAGCTACGTGTGTCAGTTCCACAACCTTACAGACATTGGTAGAGTGAGGAATTCATTCAAGCCGTCTCCCCCAGGAATGCATTTTAACAAACCCCTACCAGAACAACCCAAGCTGCCGGAGCTCCCCAGGCTGGCTCCCATCTCACACACCATCCTACAGAGAGCTCTGAGGTGCAGTCAGAGCTGTGGAGCTGAATTCCGCATTGTTCCCCACTCTGCAAAGAAACACAGCGCGCAGAAACGCTTCCAGTGGAGCACTGAGACCGAAGTATTTAAGCACATGAACGTGCAATTCACATAAGTATTTCTACAAAAGCCCAACCGACTTCTTTTCCCCAGTCCTTGAAATAAGACAAACATTTCAGGACTTGGTCCTGCTGCATTTTGGGTAAGGAGCCACCTCCGGTGCTGCCTGCTGGGCTACAGGAAAGGAAAGCTTACGAGACAAACCAGCCCAGCTCGTGCAAAAGGAAGAGTGGGAAAGTCCAGACATGCTCCTGTAGGAAGCAGGACAATTGTATTTGCTGGGAGGAAAGGCTCTGCAGTTCCTCCTATTTTAGGGAAATCCAGAAAATAAGCATGGAGTACACTGCTGAGTTTTGCTCTAATGTGAGCGTGGAACCTTTCCAGAAACATGACAGATTTCCTCAGCCCTGCTCCTCGTATCGGGATCCCCCCAGGAATGGGGAAAGCAGCAAACCAGCAGTGCTGCGGGGCAGGGCAGGGCAGGGGGGGCTGAGGGATGAGCAGAGCCATTTCCACCCCCAGCCCTGACCCCCCCCAGTTCTACCTGGTGGCCATGTGCTCAAAGCCACAAGGAGCACACATCAGAAACCACAGCTGATGGTGGGGCTGCCTTTGGATGGGGTTTACTTTTGGTTACCTGTTAAGCTTAAGCAGTAAAAAAAGGGCCTGTGGGGCAATAATGACATCTCTTAAAGGAAAGAGATGAGGATGGACAGAGGATCTAAAGCAGCTGGTTCCCATGCTGCAGAACCTGCTCTGCAAACTCTTCAGAACCAGGTCTGCAATATTGTGGGGTTCCTGCCACCAAACAGCAGCCATGGATTTGCACAAGGTGCACTCCCACACATGCAAAGGTTCACAGCCTGGATGCCCTCATCCCTTTATTGGGGACAGGAGTGTTCCTCTTTGGGCAAACCCTGCCCATGCAGGACTCAACTGAGAGCACACGTCCTGCTCTCCCTTCCCTGCTATCATGAGAAAGCATCGTATAAAGTAACTCTTGTTCGCGTCCTTTATCCTCACATTTATAACCGCCTCTAGACAGTGCACTCAAGGGTGAAGGTTATGTGTGTCATACTTGCCAAGAAAGTGCCCCTTTCAACACTTAAGGAACACAGTCGAACTACAGATAAAGCAGCAGACAAAAAAGATCCTGTCTTTTTCAAGTATTATTTATCTCCTCTATGCCCTTTGTTTCCCTGGCGGAGGAGATATTAGCAGCAGTAAGATTCACAGACCGAAGTCCTTGAACCCAAGAGTGGGATTCAATTGGCTTTCACTTGAAGCTAACATCAGATGGGCCGGGCTCGGAGCAACCACTGCTGAAATGCTAACACATTCTTCTCCCAGTGCAACAGGTCTCAGGTTGGTATGAGAAAGGAGCTTTGAGAAGACAGTCCCTGCAGGAAGCCCAGCAGCCCGAGCTGTCTCCCCAGGCAGGGCAAGGCAGCGCGGGCGGTTAATAAGGCTCCCGATGAATGATTAGTATGGATTTCTGCACGGCTAATTTCCGTAACTATCACTCTTTGAAAGACAGCTCAAGGGATTTTGGGTTCAGGGTGCCTCTGTCTCTGCAGACACAGAGCTGCATTATATGGCCGAGCTCAAATTGGCGGATCCCGTTTCAGTGATCTCATGTGCGCTGCACTTTAAAATGATACAATATTTTGAAACATGCAACTACTTCACTGATACCGTCTGTGCCTAAAAGCCTCAGCGGAGCTCCAACAATGGCTCGTATCTTATTCTTCTGAAAGTAATACAAAGCCTCGGCATGTGCTTTATACTTTTTATCCATCGCTTGGAGGCTTCGTATCGAAATCTGCTTCCATAAGAGCACGATCCTTCCTCCCAGTGCCTTCAGCTGCTGCTCCTCCTGCAGGGCCGTGCTCGGCCGTCCCGCTGCTAACCGAGCACCCAGAGGCTTCTGCTGGCTCTTTGCAAAAGGAAACTGAGCTGCGAACGCTGACATGGGCACTCAGGATCTCATGCCCCCAGCAGCTGAGCCCAGCGAGGAGCCAAGCGTTTGGAGCTTCTGCTTAACACAGCTCCTCCCCGCGGTGCTGTGGAGCCGGGCTGCCAGGCTCCAGCAGCTGCAGCCCCGTCCCAGCACTCAGCAGAGCAGACAAAGCAGATGCTGGGACACAAACCCACTCTGGGCACAGTTTGTTGGACGGGTTTGCCAGTCATTGCATTGTAAACCAGCAGTGATGAAACACCCGAATGCACCGCTCTCATCCGTCCGTCCGTGCACACGCTTCCTCGCTCGGCTGTGACTGCAGAAGGAGCACAGCTCCTTCCTCCTGTCCTCCAGGTCTCCATTTTCCTATGCCAGCAACCCCTGCAAAGCCGAGTTTTCTTCAGCAGCCACCAAACCTTGAGTTAAATTTAGGGATTTTACCCATGGAATTCTGGAGAAAATCCCAAAATCCCCGAAGTCAACACAGGTATTTGTTCTCTCAAAGTTCTGCTGCTAGTTTAATCACCCGTCCTGAATCCTACTCATCCCAAAACCAAAGCACGAGGCTGAACTTGAAGGCGTATCTGTGTGTTTACATCACACGACCTGTAAACCATTTACATATTACGTTAAAGCAGATTTTCACCCATCAGTTATTGCCACTTTCTTACTCAGCCTCAGGAGTCCTCCGTGCAGGAATACAGAGGAGAAAGTACCTGCAAGCTGAGACAATGTCCAAGTTCCTGTCAGAACGGAATGTAATTAGTGCAAATTAAGCAGCATCCTGAAAAGGAGGAGGTCAGGGAGAGCCGGCGGGGTCGAACTGGGTCATTACCAAGCATTTTTATGGAGAGGGAATTGGAGGGACACCAGGTCCCCCCCCCACCACTGCAGCCTGACTGCTGGCTCCACTCCGAGAGCAGGACTGGTATCCATCAGTGGGACCAGCAGCAGCCCCGAGCCACGGCGTGCAAACACGATGGACGGTCTGCTTGGCCTCTCTTTCCTCCTTTCAAGATTTTCTTTTCTAAAACAGAGGAAGCAAAAGAGGGCTCAGCAACAACTCTGAGTGCCCAAAGGCGTCCACCTGCCATCCTGCACTTTGCTTTTCAGGGGTGGAAGTGGTGTTTGTCACAGCAGCCACGGACTCACACCGTCACAGAGCGCAGCGACGCGGCGGCACGGACTTCTTCCCACGTCTGACAAAACACCAAAAAAGCCCTCCAGCGTGACAACAAAAAAATAAATACCAAAAGAACATTGGAGGGGCTCAATAAATTGATCATATTCCGCTGAACCTTCACCCTTGTAACGATAGTACCATTTAAATGCTAATGTCATTTTTTAAAAAGTCAATTACAGGAGTTTTGAAGTAATGGAGTCAGCAGTCTTGATGTAAATCTGCTATATTAATCTGCTCCGTACACTGTATCCATGGGCACTGATGCATTCACCCCCTTTTCCCTGGAGGTAATGTTCCCTTGCAGTGGTACCAGTAATTGAATCAAGTTGATACAGACACCAAAAATATTGTAAGTCTTGTAGGTAATGAAAAGCATATGTTGATAAAGGCAGTTGCTGTACTTTGGGATGGAAGAGCACTGACATTTGGGAAGTTCAAAATTAGAATTAACCCTTTGGTGATGATGTGACCTGAAACTGCCTTTACAAACTCTAATTTCGCTGAGAGAAGCTGCTGCCGTGGGATGCTGGGCTCCTGCTCCCACTGTCCCTGTGTATCCATGACTACATGCACTTCCACAGCGTGGTCTGGAGCAAACCACGCACGCCAGCTCCCACACAGAGCAGGAGGATCTCATCTTCACAAGAGCATCACAAACCACTGCTGAGGTTCCACACCCCTCAGGTATGTGGGATGCAGGCAGCCACAACCAGAGGCCCGTCGCCTCCCAAACCCTTACAGGTGCATTAAAACAGCGTGAGAACATCCATCAGTTCATGGAGAACTGCTGAGGAGAGCAGACATCTGTGCTACGTCGCAATACAGTGTGCTTCATGTGCACTGAACTCAGTGCCTGTTATCCACTGCATCTGTAAAGCACCGTGCTCAGAACGGTGCTCAGAATCACCAAATAACCCCGAAGCACAACGAGCACACACATCACATCCGAAGGCAGATTTTAGTTGGGAACAAACCTGGATAAAGCCCAACATTTTGCAGCTCCCCCGTCCGCACTGGCCCGCAGCAAACTGCTCGGGTTGTTTGGATCAGAACGGAAGTGGCACTTCTGCACACACTGTACGGTGAGGAAGGCTTTGTACGCTCCTGGAGCCTGGAACGTCCCCCACGTTCAACACGGTTTGTTTCGCTTCGTGAACATGTGAGATGAGACAAACTGCTTCTGCTGTTAAGGAGGGGCTCCACCATCAAGATTTTCCTACTTCTGCCCTTTGTGAATTAGTTTTCAAGCGCAGGTCCAAGAACGTTTTAGTGAGTGCCATGCACACACAGTTGGAACAACAATTCGGAGCGGGGCACTGCGTGGTTTTGTTAGCTCCAGGCCTTGCTCTCCTATGGTTCAGGGGTTAAAGGGATCCACGCAGCACTAAAACACAGTTCAGGCAGCTCCGAGTTAACCACAAATTCAGAACATGTCTAACAACATTTCAACATTCTCAAAACCTGGAACTGGGCCCAACACACTGCGGGCTCCGGTATCTACAGACATCAATCTAGAGTTTCAGAGGGGGGCTGTCGCTCCTCGAGCCGCCCCATAGCAGCAGGCAGCTCCTCCCCACGTCCCACCGCATGCAGTGGGGTCAGGGATGGGCTCTGGCACAGTGGGGAACCACTGCTGCCCCAATATCACCCCGAGCACCACAGGGAATGTGGCATGAAGCACAGCCCCGTGCTGCCGTGCCAGAAGTGCTGCTTCTTCAACAGTGTTTGGAGCAATTTAACACATGGACTGAGCAGGCAATGTCTGATGACTTCCAGAGGTGTTTGCAGCCAAACCTTTTGTCCTTTGGGTGACACTGACAATGGCCCTTCTGGCACTGCTGGTACCAAAAGCAGCACGGGGCTCTTTCTGTGGTTCAGGTGGTTTGTTTCAGTCTTTGTTTTTAAACAAATGGACTTCTGAGTGCTGCCCCTTCTCTGACAAACCCCCACACAGCGCTGGGACCGCATATCCAGGCACGGCTCATTCCACTGGAATAATAATCTCCAGAAAAGTGCTGTCATTTTTGATGTAGCGTTCACTGATCCGATATTAGGAACAGAACCACAACTGCTCAGGCCGTGATAGAGACATAAACTGCACAAACCAAACCCTCCTGCAGCCCACACTGAAGCAGAGGAGTGTGCTGGCAAAAATGAACACATCTCCCACTAGGACCAATGGAAACGGGAGCAATTCTTGCAACCCAAGAACCGCCTGCACCATCAAAGCCAAAATTCAGCCACACCATCCTTCAGTAGCACTCTGACCTGGGAGAATGAGTAAAATAGACGGCACTGCCCCTTTCCCAAAGGGGGTTTGGAATATGATGAGCGTGACACCTGGATCTTTATCATCTGCGTTGTCAGGAGGCACTGTTTACGTCTTATTACAGTTTTGCTAGAAGCCGAGGGCAGCCAGATAAACAAAACGAAGCAAAACAAAACACGCAATGTCTGACCCCCCATCTGATGAGCGAACAGCTCTGAAGCGGCTTCCATTTATTGATGCAAAGCCTTCAGAAACGCCGCTGCCTGCCCGGATAAAGGGCAGAGGACTCCCAGCGCTTCCACGGCTCCGCAACACATCCCGGGCCGCGCCGACAGGGGGCGCCCTCGCACCGGGCTTTGTGCGGCAGGCGGCCCCGGCCCGGAGCTCCGAGCTCGGGCACTGCGGCTCCCGGCGCTCGGTGTCCTCCTCCAACCGCCCGGCAACGAGCGCAGCCGGGCAGCCCGACCGCCGCACCGCTGTGCCTCCGCAGCACCGCACGGTGCTGTGCGTCAGGTGCTGCTCCTGGAAATTTCACCTGAAATTCTTTCCTACGTCCTACGTGGGTGTTGAAGGAACGCGCTGATTTGGTACTCGGGGTCACGGCGCAGTGGGCGCTGTCAGGGGTACCTGGGTGGTTGGAAGGGGTCACCCAAGCTCCTGTCCAAACTCAGTGACTCTATGAAACAGTTGTTCTCATGTCCTGGTAAATGTGAGGAACTGTTAGTACCCCTCATCCCACCCCCTCAACAAAAAACAACAAAAGAGTTCTCATCCAATTGAAACTTGGACATATTTGGTCGTAGGAGCAATCTTTACGGTCAGAACATCTGAAAAACAAACGGTTCAGACGTTTTTATAGGCAGAAAAATGGAAGCCAAGTTGGTTAGTGGTTTCAGATGCTTTTTATTTGCAAATCAAAAAGAGCTTCATTTATGAATTGAACTTGTACTGGCTGCTAATCCTGAAGGCAGGCTGAGGCCTTCGGCTGTGCCACAAGAAGTCAAAAAAAAAAAAAAAAGAAGTAGAAGAAAAAAAGCGTTTTAAATACAAATTATTTCGTTTGGAAAAATGAATGCTGTGGTTGGACACTTCTTCTGTTATTTAACAAAACTCACGCGGAGCCCTTCAGCTCACGGTTACACTGCTCTGCTGCAGCACCGCGTGCACTGCACTGTGATCCCTGGGCCGAGGCCGTGTCCTGGAGCACCCCCACACTTCCACGCAGTTTGAGCACGGCGTGGGACAGATGGGAACTGCAGTCCCCATTCCCAAACGCTCTCGTTCCCCACGCCCAAGGAGCCCTGACCCTCCTGAGAGGAGGAGGAATGATTGTTGTGCGGTCACTGACACAGCTCGCTTCAGGTGGGAGCTGGTGCTGCTTAGCTGTTACTCTGCATCCCATCATCAGACGGGGCGTTTTGATTCAGTAAGGATCACACCTCTGCAGAGATGTACGAAATCTGGAGTTGTTTTAGCAGGTGAGTCCAGAAAGCGGTGATAAATGAAACCAGAGCTCTCCCACCCCTGACACCAGACTCCCCATTTCTTCCTTCTGAACTCTCTCATCCTGATGCTCTATGAGATAAGCTGCTACCTGCTCAGCTCCATTCCCTCATCCCTCGCCCTGCAGAGAGCACAGAACGTGGCAGAGCTGCAGCCAGCTCCGTGCCCAGCCATCCCCAGCACAGCTCGTGCCACCAGCACTGGAGCTGCTGGGCAGACCCACAGCATCTCGTTTCTGTCTGCAGCACTCCATACCTGCCTCACTGAACGCAACTGTGCTTCCAGTGCAGAGCTCCTGTGGCATTCCCAAGTGCTCTGTCACAGCACCTAGGGATGTGGGCCAGGGCTGACAGCTTGTGGTAAATGCTGAGGAGCAGGAGGCAATGGGAACAGGTCCTGTTTTGGGAACTGGTGGGGCAGGGATGAATCAGGATAGGGTTGGATGCAACAAATGAGCAGGGTGCAGAGCAGCTTCTGCTGTGTGCTCCCCTCATGCAGCTTTAGGATGGCTGCTCTCAGGTGGATCCTCAGGGATGAAGGCAAACTCACTGATTTTAAAAACAGCTGAGAAAAGAACTGTGGGTCAGAAAAAATGCCAATGGGTGCAAGGCTGAACGCAGCACAAAATGAACCTCGGCCTGAAAACACTGCCAGAACTTAAACTTGCCTCCAGCGAAGGGGCTGAAAGATGGCTCTGTGATGCGTGCAGAGGATGCCAGCTCCTGGTATTTGTGGCCTTCCCAACAAAGCACCAAATGCATGAGTCCAAGCTTTGTTATTTTAATTCCCTCGAGCAATTACCGGCCCTCTTTCTGTGTCACAGCTTCTGCTACCCAGACTCATCCTCCTTTGCCCTCGCTTTCAGGTTTTCTCTCTCTGGTGATGGAGAACCAAATCTGTGCTGCTGGGGACGGTCTCTCCCCGCTGCCCGGGCTGAGATCACGGCCGTTATCACGGCACAGCAGCACCGTCAGCTGTCTCCTGCAATTGTTCCCTCTGCACTCAGACTTCTTTTTTCCCTTTGGTTTGGGGGCGGTTTGTTTTATAATTTATAGCAAAATAAGAATGATTTCTTACATGAGAAACCATTCTCTTATTACAGAGTTCTTATTTCGCTGCGTTAAAGAAGCTGAGGAAATGCTGCTCGCTGTGCAGGAGGTGGGTGGGCAGCAGATTTCAACGCGCTGCTTTTTTTCTCCTCAGCACCTTCCATACGCCACATATCAATCCTTCACTTCCTATCCATGATAAGCAACGCTCATTTGCTCGCAGTTGTTGGGAGCTCTTACCCACACGGCTTCCCCATCTCCCACCCCCGGTGAGGGCCGGGCGCTGCCGGTTCCCTTTCCTGTCCCCGCTCTGTGCTGAACCCCTGCCTGGCCCCGCTGTGCTCACACAGAGCCCTCCAATGTTCGGGGGCCGTGCGGTGAGCGCCCGGGGCAGGGCAGCTGCCCGCTGTGAGCCAGCCCTGCTCCTGCCACGACCGCAGCCGTGCCGAACACTGCCGCCCCTTATCCTGCAGCGCCCGTGACCTCCTGCCATCTGAACGTCGCGTTCTTCCCCGCTGCTTTGATCCGACCACATTTACCCCCCTCCCAAAAACTGAGTCGTGGGGGCCTTGGCCTCAGACTGCGTCAGTATCACTGAAGGATGTTTTATTCGCTTTCCTGTCCCGTGCGCGGATGGGAGATCGCCCGCTGGCCTCTCTGCTTTAGGAGCAGGACATGTGCACACGCCGGGGCTGCAGACCCTGCACCCTGACAGGGTTTGCTGCACGAAGCCCAGGAGCAAGCAGAGGCAGCTCAGGACTCGAAGCCACGTGGCTGAGACCTTGCTAGCCAGCAGCCATCCCCAAGGACAACGTACAAAGTCAGAACCATCGGTGAAAGAGAAGAAAACCCAACCTGTGTGGTTAATACTCAGATCCTTAACCACTTAAAAATCCTTGGAAGTCCATTAACAGAAGCACCGTGGCTCAGCGAGCTGTTCTCTTATAGCCATGTGTTCTTGGACAGATGTGGAAGTGCCAAGAAAACCCACAGCACTCCGGGCTCCCTTGTGCGAGGGATCCGTAACCCAGCAGCCTGAGCACCCCCAGCTAGCTGCACTGCTGCTCCAGTGCTCCCAGTGCTCCCAGTGCTGCTCTTACACCATTCACAGACCCAGTCTGAAGGCGTTTGGAGTGCAGCCGAGCCCTGCTGGAAGCTTCTGCTGTCTGTGC
The DNA here is from genome assembly GCA_013399175.1 of Odontophorus gujanensis. Lineage (NCBI taxonomy): Eukaryota > Metazoa > Chordata > Aves > Galliformes > Odontophoridae > Odontophorus > Odontophorus gujanensis. Next base: position 71,348 of record VXAB01000080.1, read on the forward strand.
AACGTAACCAGACCGCTGTACACCTGCAGTGCTTAAATACCAGCCGTTCCCATTCGTTCATATCTGGGCAGTGCCTCACTGTAAGGGCACTTTACAACAGCAGCAGTGTTTTCTCGTTCACAGCTGAGTGTCCAAAGCCACAGCAGAAACCATGAATCTCGCAGGATTCTTGTAATGGCTTTAAACCTTACATTGTGGGCTGTTTATGGCGCAGTTGCATTTGCTTTAGAGATTTGTTTTAATGCTGTTGGTGTTATTTAGATAGATATTAAATTCAAACTGCTTTATGGTCGCTAATAAACATCTATTACCATTTCAGACACTCCGATATGAAAGCCTCACACAGGTGCTCCCTCGGAACTATGCAGATTTGATTGATTAGGCCGCAGTACTTTATTTTACACTTCGGTGGTCACTAAATCTATTATTAAGATTAAAAATTGCAGTTTGTGCAGTGGGGGAATAACTTCACGCTCAGCCCGTACAATGAAACCACTTCAACAAAGTTCTCCGGGAAACACGCGGCCACCGAGGGCGGCCTGGAAGGAGGGACAGACTGTGACGTGTGACTCCGTGCTGCTCACAAGATGCCTTTCTCCCTCTCATGGGTATCACACACACTGCCAGGGCTTGGGAAGCGAGATGTATGGAAGGGAAACCCTCGGAGATGCACGCATCGCTAAAGCAGGGATGACACAGCGCAGCAAACACTGCGGTCCTGGAGCAGCAGAGGACATTTGTGTGGTGCCCCCGTGCACAGGAGGAGCTCCTCTGGGGGCAAATGAAGCACGGGGTGACATTAAGACAGATCCTACATAACAGGTGCTGGAGTGCACTGCTGTTCCTGCTGTGGTGCAGGAATTCTCCTGCAGGATGCAGTTCCTATTTAATTACCAACTTGGGTTGGTGCGTGTAGTGCAGAGTAAGGCCATAATAAAGGAGCAGTCTACAATGTTTTAATCTATCCAGATTTTCTGTAATGAAAGAGGTACTGATGAGTGCTGCAAGGGGTGCAGCGTGCAGACTGCTGGGCAGATCTCAGCAAAGCTTGCCTCCAAACATTCACACTGGGCACGCAGCTTTGCTATGGTTTACTTGTAACTTTTGCTGCTGAGAATGGGATGGGTGATTTCACCCAGGACTCCTCATTTATCAAAGAAGTGCCCAGGATTGCCAAAGATGCTTTGAAACAGGAGGAAAAGGAAGAGCAGTCGTCATCATTTCAGCTGTTTTTAAGACTCTGAATGTGGGGTTGGTTACTGACTCCAACAGGTCCCAGGGCCGGGGCGCAGCGGGATGCTCCAGCCCCCAGCCCGCTGCACTGGGACCAGCCCCACTCAGCAAGGAGCTGGCTGGGCTGTAGGCATGACATCTGCACCACCAATTTTGATTCCAGCACAGCCCCATTTGTTTGCCCACGTGCCCTGGCCGCCTGCTTGCTGAGCCTTGCTGCAGAGCACCGGGAGCAGGTTGATAAATGGCCGGTTTGTAACGTTGTCATGCCAATTTCGTCCTATGGGAAATGTGTCTCTCTCTCAAAACAGCTTATTACCAACCTGTGGCTGAGGCAATGATCAATCAAACTGATCAGATATGGCAAACATGGTAACTGATATAAAGAAGAGTTCTTACTACACGGTTTGAGGTTAACGTGACAAATGATGGAGTGAGAAGGAATAACTTAGAGGGAAAAAGCAGCCCATTAAAGGCTGAACTTAGAGCAGCTTTGGGAAGCAGAGTTAACACCAATTCCTCTTAACGTGCACTCGTATTCCCTCTTTGTCAAAGCAACCCTCAGCACGTTCCTTTGCAAGCAACTTGCACAACCTACAGGAATGGGCTTTAAACGCACAGTTTGGTTCCAAAAAGGAATTTAAATGTCTGTGCACATTTCCAGCACTCAGATATGATGATCACCATGCTGTCAGGGTTCTCCTCCTGACACATAACTGTGTCAGAATCCAGATTAAATTAAACAGAAAATTGGGAGCTACCTGGAAGCCCCAACCAGATGTGTATCCGCAGCTCATCCCCGATGGCAGGCCATGGGGTGGCTCATTTATAATACAGAGTGTTCAAGTTTAGCAGGAAGAAAAGGAAGCACTAAACACCAAGGTCTGCCACACTCAAAATCCAACATCCTCGCATGTACCACGTCTCATCATGTAATAAAAAGCAGCACAGCTTGCTTGGGGCAACACTGACACCTTCATGTGCATGCAAAGAGCACCACTGCATCACTTTCAGTTATTATTCCACGATAAATAACCCTCACTTATATGTATATGATCTCAAAGTATTGAAGGTGATGCTCAGCCCGTTCCCTGTGCAGCCGTGCTCTCAGCCCTTGGAAGTGCTGCAGAGGCCGTTCAGCCTCTGGCAAACACCTGATGTTATTCACTTGGCTAAGCCTGTGAGAACGAAGACTTATTTGCGAGCAAAATTAATGAGGAAGGGGAGTCTTCAATGAGACAATAATTTATGGCGCCCACCGCGGCTGGAGAGTACAGGGAATGCATCCGACCGCTCCTCACACGGAAGGAGGAAAAATGTGTGGCTGTGTATTCAGAAATATTGACTGCTACTTCCAAACCAGGCATCTCACCTTATGTAGCCCTTCCAAAATTGGAGGGAGGTTGCAATAAATGGGCCCTCCGCCCTCTCCTGCTCACCGTACGCTTCCATCTGATGCCAGAGAAAATCCTGCCCCACAGCTACATGCCAGAGATCAGATGGCACCAACAACTCACAGCGTATTTAACGTTATCTTTCTTTTATACGTGCTATAAACTGGGGGACATTCAAATCTGTTGTGCGTTCAGCATCATTTGTCCGTGCTTCACACAAAAGCCGTGGCCACAAATACGTATCTTTCTTCAAACTCAGACCTCTGATCGGACCTAAACACCAACTCTGTGCTTCCTGGAGACTGAGAGCTGCGAGCAGAAAAGCCAGAAATGCACCAGACAATAAAAACACGTATAATGGCTACCAAAGTCAGTTCTTCTCCCCCCTCCTTTTTTTAACAGATAGGTTTTAGACTCTATAATAATCACGCAGCTAAGATACAAGGTCTCTTGTTGGCAATAACCTACATGACATGACTTAGAAGGCAGGTGTTACTGTAATTAGCTATTGTTTGACTATCAAAAGTCAGAGCTGATTAAAGCCACTAAGTACAAGTGCACTATTTTATTTCAAAGAATATTATGAACTGCATGCTGGGGCTCTTTCACTGCGGACCTACCTTCCGGAGTCTGCTAAGAGCCCATGCCAGCAGTAATCAAAACTAAAATCTGCATAAACCTTCAGGGTTTTAATTCAAGCAGAGCCCTTTCATTAGAAATATGTTACTTTATGAAATCTGGTCGCCAGCAAGGGGAGAAAAATGTGACTTCTTAAGAAAAGTGAATGGCATCTCTTTAGTGATTAACCCAAGATTAATGGAGGCTCCTACTGCTAGGCCTAAGTCCATTTTATTGCTAATTCATTTAGGTACTATTTCAGATGTACTTGATGAAAGTCACCTGCTAAGAAGTCATGTTTTGGCAAGCAAGGATAGCCATTATGGTCAAATCCCAAATAGAATTTTTATTAAAGAAGCTTTGAAAAGTGTCTTGTGCGAGTCTTTCAGAGACATACTATTTAATGTACTCAATTAGTTAAAAATTTGGGGCCCAAGTCACTAATCAGACATTCATAAAGCTTTTATTTTGCTGTCTGCTTGCATCTGTAATGTTCCAGGTAGGACGAGCGCCGCGTGGGGACGGCTGAGCTCACACAAAGGAGGAATGCTGGGGCTCAGGGGCTGTGCTGAGCCCGCTTTGTTCTGCAGCACTGGGAGCCGTGCAGCCATGTGTCCTCAGTGCTGCACGAGGGCACGGCACGGGGTTCTGGCTCCTGGCACAGGTCACAGAGGAACAACAGCCACATCCCAAACCCCAGAGCCAGACAGCTCCGGCTGTGCTGGGTGCAGGTTATTGCCCATACAAACACACAGACCTGAGGAATCCCCCTCCAAACCACAGCTCCTGCAGCTGCCACAGGAGCAGGGGGTCCCAGCCAGCCCAGCATGGAGGAGGGGAGACAAACACACCACGATGCAGAGCTGGCAGTGTCTTAAAGCAGGGGCAGCCCGCAGTTAAGATTTCCTCTGCCTCCCTGATTTTTTTTTTTGTAACGACCCATACAGTTCTAAAAGTATTTGCTGAAATTCAACTCGGAATGCCAGAATCAGGAGATGGTCACAGTCAGGAGGAGCAACCAACGCAGCAGCGGGCACAAGGTGCCCTGCAAGGTACCCCACTGGGGCACGAGCTGCCCCATGCTGCCAGCGGTGTTCAGAGCACCAGGAAAGGTCAGCACGTGCCGTGGGGCAGGATTTGTCCCACAGAGATCCCACAGATTCCAGCATGGACGTGTGGAGCTCTGGGCTGGAGGGGACGCGGTACAGTGAGAGAAGTTAACCTAATCTGTTCCTCTTGTGTGCCGGGGCACTCACACATGCAAATCTTGTCTCGTTCAACTGTGTTTGTTCACCTCCATAGTCCTTCGGTGATTCAAATCTGTGTCTTACTATCCTATAATACCCTTGTCTAACAGTTCTTTTTAAATGCATGTGTTAATTATCTTGCCACTGCTGTAATTTCTCCCTGTAGTCCATTAATTAAGAGGTCACAATCTAAGAGCATGTTTACCCAATAAGCTTTCTTTTTTAATTATCCTAATTGCTTGGATACTGACAAAGACTCCATCCCTCCCCTTTCTCTGAGTGGATTAGAAAACGACGTTTCAAAGCCCCACACAATGATGTGCTTGTTGAACACACATATATATGTTTTTATAACGCTGCAATCTTCCAGCGTCAAAGGTCAACACGACACGAGGCACCATCCTTGTCTGGCTGCATGGAACAAAGAGACAAATTGCTCTTCATTAATTTATCAGGTCGTGTACAACAGTATATTGGCCAGGAATAATATGAGCAACGTTTTCATACTTTCAGCAATAGCAATAAAAGCTGAGAGATGAGCTGAGTCTGCTACAGAATCCATCCCTGTCTGCACCTCGGGGATGTCTGTGTGTGACAGCGAGCAGGGAAAGAAGGGAAAGAGAGGGAGAGAAGAGAGGAGGAAGAAGGGAAGGGGGAAAGGAGAAGGAAGAAGAGGGGAGGAAGAAGAGGTAAAAAAAGAGGAGAGAAAATGAAGAGGAAAAAAGAAGGGGAAAAAAGAAGAGGAAAAAAGAAGAGGAAAAAAGAAGAGGGAAGAAAAAGAAGTGCAGTCTCTGAGCTTTTACAGTAGCAAAATGATTCCCCCACCAACGTGCTGCCTTCCCATAGGTGTACTGAAATCACACAGCTCGGGGAGCGGCTCCGAACGCTCTTTTTACCGACCTGGCAAAATTCAGCAGATAAAATCTCGACCACTTACAAAATATAAAGCCTTCCTCTCGTGAAGCTTTTGAAAGGTAAAAAATGAAGCGGTTTGAATTCCAGATCGGATTTTAACACCGCAATTAGCAGAGGTTACGTCCAAAAAAATTACTGCTCTGTCAGAATGTGGAACAACATTCGATATGTCAACCAAAGTCATTTTTTGTTTTTGTTTTAATAAAGCAAATGTCTCACTCAGCCCAGTCATCTCAGGAACTGCATAACAGAAGTATAATTACTTAGAAATTGCTTAGGTACGCGTGATTGATGCATGGTAAATAGATGTTTCCAGCACTTATTGTTTCTCCCTGATGGATTAGGAAGAGTTGTTTAACAGCTCATTTGCCCAGTCCTCCTGGTGTTCCTCGGGTCTGGCCGTGCCAGTCAGCACCAGCAGCTCCGGGTAGTTTAAGTCTCTTTAATAAAGATTAAGATGTCAGAGGTCCTGCATTGCTCAAAATCCCAATTTTATTAACTTCTCATTATCAACTGAAATATGAAGTGCATTTCTTTTCATCTAAAGTAAGGCACTTTCTCAAGGGAAAGGACGGATGTTTAATATACATCGGCGGTGGCCGAGGTGGGTCTGGATGCTGGTGAACCTTTCTGCTCACGATGGGTCTGAGGAGGATGACAGAGCAGCAGCTCAAGGACTGCACAGTGCTCATTCCAGGAGATCACAGCAGCATCCAAAGTCCGCTCTCTGACCAGAGGGATAGATAAGCTCTAATGCCATCAACGTGAACTTAGGCAGCAACTGATAAAGTGAATTTGCCGAAGGCAGCAGCACTGTGCAGTACCCAAATCTCATCACTTCTCCAACACTGATTTTCCATCTCGTGTACTGTGAGCAGGCTCAGGCCAGAGCTGCAGCTCAGTGCCATGTGTGGACACGTGGGCACGGGGCAGTGCTCGTGAGGGTTATGCTGTGTTACTTCTGCTCTCTGGCACTGCCCATGGAGCTCCTCAGCTAATTTCTGTACCCACACGCAGTCCAGGCAACGATCAAACAGCTTCACCAAAAGCAGCGGCTGCGTGGAATTGCTGCAGTGGAATTACCACTTCACATTTGCTTATGAGCACCAATCCCTGCCATTTCCATCAGACACTGTGCCCACTTTGCTGAGGGCAGCAGCAGAGGCAGCAGCTGTGCAGGAAGGGCTGCTCCTTGCACGATAAAACAGGTCAACGGAGCAGAGAAAGAAATCGCCCCATCAGTATTTAGGAAGGAGAAATACATATGCCATAAGCTGTCTATTTCAAAGGTATGTATGTACAAAAGGCATGATAAGTGGGTGCTGAATAGTTAGGAGTGGCAATTATCAGTTACACATATCATTATGGTCTCTCAACTTCTCAATAGCACAGAGTTCCTAATACCATGTTTACTGGATCAGGTAAAAGGGGACTCTTAATGCTGTGCAAATATGACTTACCAAAGGACTTTGCTTTCTCACCTATTCTTGTGCTTTTCAAATCAACATTATTAATTGGCCTGCTTATCGGTAAGTGCTGTCTGGCAGCTAAAGGATGTTTCCACCCATTGCAGTGATACATAGAAACTCAGCAATGTCAGCCTCAAGGACAAAGAACTTCCATGTTGAAGCAACAAAAAAGGCTTTTGGTACACTTAGCCTTCCCAACAGCAGCACAGTACGGTTCAGCCTTCATTTGCTATCCCTAATTGCATCAGCTATTCCATACTCTATCATCCCTGTTTTCCTTCCTCATTAGATTAATTTAGAAGCTTGGCTTACAATTACAATACAAAAGCTCAGTAGGTTCTTAGGAGGTAACATCCAGCCCTTCCAACCAACTTCTCCTCACCCACCAGCTCTCCTGAGAGCCCAATCCACTCAAACACGGAGAGAAAACTTTGACCAATAAGGAATGACCAAAACAAAGACCACCGAACTCACCATGCACCATTAAAGAGCAGCAAAGTCCAAAGTTGAAGGGAAAGCACTGCCCACACCTGGAGCAAGACGTGCACTGCCCTGTGCATTGCCCCAGCAGTTGGGACCGTGCATTGGGATGCTCAGCATTCCCCCCACAACCCCTCTGCCTTTTTCTGAAGGAAACTGTTATCCATTTAGGTAGACACTGAAAGGAAAAAAAAATATCCAACAAATATTTGCTGTGCTGTGTTAGCACGGGGAGGGGGAGTGCAGGGTGAGCCCACAGATGCAGGTGAGCTGCTTTATGTGAGCACAAACCCAGCAGGGGAAGGAGGGCTGCTAACAAAGCCAGCCCTGGCTGTGCAAACACCTGGGAGGGATACTGCTATTATCTATTTCTGTTCAGTATAAATCACTGCATATGGGTTTATTTGTGCTATCTGCCACTCACTTCCAGCTGACCTCGGATGTACTGCAGCCCTGAATGCTGACATCCACGTCCCGGCTCCAGAATGACCCATTTAGATCTGCTAAAAGGAAAGCCCTTGCTATTTCATCCCACGAAACCCCAGAAGAAAGAAAACACCTTCAAAGCTTTGGCCAGCTCTCAACATTTCTGAACTTTTGGAGGAAAAGAAAAAGTCCACTAGGCCCTCTTCTCGTTATTTGTGTACATAAGCTTCTAACACGTTCAGGCTAAAGCAGAGCAGAGAAAGCACAACAAGGAAACCTATTTCTTGGGTATTTCCAGTCCAGTTGGTGCGTGGAATTAGAAGGAATTCATTTCTTTAAATGTCATATGTAAGGTTTTCATCTATGTTTATCAGACCAAAGGGGCTCGGATGAATGGCAGAGATGCATCCAAACTCCCGAGCAAGTGTCCAAACCAAACAGACCCCAAACTCCTGCATCCATCGGGGCCTGTCTGCCAGCCCTCCTATCATCCAGAAAAAGGGCCATTTCAAGTCCTCTCCCAGTGACCTGCTTTTGTGGTCATGGTCATTCCGCTACCCTCGGTCTGTGTAACACTTTTAAGTCACAAGAACGCAAACATTCCTACAGTGAAGGACTCACACCTTGGGCTGGGTTCAGGAATAACAGCCACAGAGGGATCCTGTGCCCCTGCTGCATGCACTGGGCAGCTGAGCCCAGCAGAGCCCAGCACGGCAGGAGGCAATGCAAAAGCTGAAGGCTGCTCTTGATTCGTATATAAATTTATTTACAAGAATTATCCCTGCGCAGCACTGCCAGAAAAACCACTGCAATACAATGGCATTTCTGCAGACTTGCACCACACTGCACGTGATACGAGCTGACTCCCAAAAAAGCACATTTGGGCCTTGCTATGATATGTACATTTTTTAATCATAGGTCACTGGTGTCCTGTTCCCTGCTTTTCAGCTTTCAAGCAGCACCACAGCAGCCAGAAGACCCTTCCCTTCCCTTCCCTTCCCCTCCCCATCCAGGTGTCTCCTTTTAGCTGCACACCTCTAACAGCCCTCCCACCTGACAGATATTCCCTTTTGCAGCCACACAAGGTGATTAACAGAACGTGCAGGCACCTCGGGATCACAGATTACATTAATAGGAGCACCTGGCCTCCGCAGCGCATGCAACCTATGTAATAAATCCCGAGCATCTTTGCAACTCCTGCACAACCCCCTCCCACGATTCCTGTGCCAATACCACGTGCAACTCGTGCACAGACATCTCGTGCAGCTCCTGCACAACCCTGATGTGCAGAGCAGCAGCAGCACGGTGGAGCTGGGGCTTTCCCCCCGCATCCAGCGCGCAGCTCTGAAACCCCAGAGGCCATCATTCCAAAATTTGTGATGTTTTGTCTACTCTGGTGATTTAAGGTTTGTCAGAAAATGTCAGAGAGGCCATGAGGCCAAGGGCTTCCTGATGACTGAGGATTTTCTTTCACATGACCTTCCTGAGGTTGATTTTGGGCTCCAGACAGTGCTGCCTTCAGCTCTGACAGGGGCCGGCTGGCAGCAGATTCATGGTGCTCTCTGGGGCATTCTGGCATTTCGGAGCTGTAATGCCTCCTAATCATCCCGAATATTACTGCCCCGGTAATCGCCTTAATGCCTGCCTTTCATTTGCCATTCCTTTCGTTTGCAAAACGGGAGTGTGTGCTCAATGGTATGCAAACAATTAAACACATAGCTTCATTTAAGGGAATTACAATGTACGTGGAGCAGTGACATTTCCTATGGATTACTGCAGGCGTTTGCAAAAGGGGAATCGCAGAGCTCTGTCTGTACAGCAGTGGGGCTGGAACTGGATGATGTTTAGGGTCCCTGCTAACCTGAGCTATTCAGTGGCTCTGTATACACAGATAAGCAGTCTGAGAGAAGTGTTAAGCCATCAGAGTGTGCCTGGGAATGCATGCACACACGCTCACAAAAAAGCAGTTTGCTCACACAGACACATGGGCTCTGCACTGCTGGGAAGCTCTGCACCACCAAACACGTGTGCATTGAGCACAGGGCTTCTGTCAGTGCCCAGAACAGGAGGATGGCACAGCAGCGACCTAACGAGTCAGTTCTGCCCTAATTAGTGCGGCTGCACTAGAACCCTGACAATTCCCCACATTCCTGCTGGGGTGGGTGCTGCCTTCCTGCAGGAGCAACACATGAAGCCACAAAACACCGCTGGCTGTGCATTGGAGGAGGGTTGGGAAAGGCAAGGTGACCTCTGAGAGCTGCCAGTGCTGCAGTTTCAGGGGCACTTCTGGGTTTAAGAGATGCTCTGTTCAGCAGAGATGTACATCACCTGAGTCGGAGTGCAAACAGCTCACTTGGATGGGGTGTGTGGGGCTGCAGCTCAATTGGATGCTCCAGAGGCCAGGAGAGCAAACCTGACCCCCACCAGCATCCCCAGCTCCACCTGATTTTTGGGCACGGCCCCCAGACTCCTTTCTGCACCCCTCTTTCCTTCACATGCACCTCAGTCCAAACAACTGCACTGCAGAAATTAAATGCACAACGCTATTCCTGCCGAACCATTTCTCCATCAGTTTCTTCGCTGACTTTCCCCTGCCCTCCTCACACCTTTTTTCACTTCACATGCTTCGTTTCAGCAAAATCAAGGATGCAAACTTCTTAGAAGTACTTAGTTTCCATGGAAACCTAAGCTGACCGCAACATTATTGTTCTCAAGAGGGAACTGACTTTACTATATGTTCATTCACTGAATTAATGGACTCCTGGTTCTTTTATTAGCAGCTCGCTGACAATGGAAAGAGAGAAATGTTATAAAAAAGACTCTCAGACACTGTCCACTCTTTTGTCCGGGGCTTACTGGAATGACGCAAACCTATTCAGGGAAAGATTATAAAAATCAACTCAAAGCTGCCTCTGTTTGTGGCGGCCAAACATGCCCTTATTTCATAGAGATACAGCACTCAGAGCATCAGCTCGGGGCTCGTGGGGAGATGGCAGCTGCAGCCCTGCCACGGCAGCATGGGATGCTCACAGGGAACAGCTCTGGCCCCAGCAGCCAGGAAAGGCATATGCTCCCTGCTTTTGGGCTGAGCTAAGGGCACAGAGCAAATGCTATTTTGAAAATTCCCAATGCTATTTTCAAAATTTCCAGTGCTGTTTTCAAAATTCCCGATCGTATTTTCAACATTCCCAACTCTATTTTCAAAATTCCCAACGCTATTTTCAAAGTAGTGGCTCTTGGTAAGCACGAGGGTCCTTCGGGTTTGGTTCTTCAAGCATTTTGGATTCAGATCTTCGATGTTTTGGGTTTGATCCTTCAGCACACAAAACTGAAAGATGCAGAAACAGTGAACTCCAGATTTTTGCATCGATTCCAGTAACTGCTTTAGACCATCTTTTATTAAACACAGTGAATCTATAAAACACAGAGGAAGTGGTAAATAAATACAGCCACGCACATTTGTTTTGCGCAGAGTGCTGCAAATGCAGGAACGTTAACAGCTCCGGCAGAAATCTGGAGGCCAATGTCTGCGTGTGATATTGTGACAGGCTGTGCTCAGCCCCGGGGCACTTGGCCCGCTCGTAATTGCTGCACAAAAGACAGTGAACAGTTCCCTTGCTCTTCCCTAACTACCTTCCTGACTGCTTATTGAAGTCTGATTTCTGACTCCTCTGGGTCATCATTCATCAGCCCTACGGATCCCGGCGGGACGGCCGAACAGACCCCTCCATATCCCGGGCTGCCAGAGGCCATTTCTGACGGCTGTGATATAGAAAATGTCTTCACAGCAACCCGGTGGGACGAGTGATGGTTATAATACCCAAATAATCATTTTGCAAATTATCATAATTATCAATCAATCATCCTGTGTGAACAATGTGTTCCTGCAGTATCAGATGGTTCCTGTGACCTGTAGCACTCCGTGTACAATAATAAACCCGGCGAGATTTATGGACCTCTCCTCCTCGTTTCTGCACTAACAAAACATTGGTGTTTTCTTTCTTTTTTTTGATTTTAACTTTTGTTTTAGGAATAAAAGCTCCATCCACCCCGTTCAGGTTTGATCCTCGGTGCTTTCGAGGAGGTCAGGATTTCCAATCTCACACGGTTCCCAACAGCCACGTTATTTCTAAAACAAACCTATGTGATTTGGGAAAAGCAGTGCTGAATAAATGACTTTTACTTTGTTGTGTCAGCGCCATTACGTTACCCACCCTGAGTGTTTTGCAATGTACGTACCAAGTCGGACGAAGGGAAAAAATGGGTTTTGTCATCAGTTTGTGCTTCTTGTTTTTTTTTTTTTTAACAATGCCCGATTGAATCCCACTCTTCTGAAGCCGATAGCATCTCCCGCTCCCTGCGCCATACATTCTTGTTAATGGATAAATTCAAGCTCTCGAGAAAGTCAAAGAATAAATTTAAAGCCCTTTGCCAAATGCCTATCCTATTGGATTTTGATAAGACGGCTATTGAGCTTTAATAATGTCTTCTATCCTTTTTCAGCTGGCCCTTAACATGTCTCTTTATTTGTCCCTAAAGCCTCTTCAGCGATGCCTTTTTATTACAAGTCTCTCAGCTTGCTCTCGAGGGAGACAGGGTCGACAAGAGTGATAGATAGATAACTCTATAGATTATCTCCCACAGATGTTTTCTCTCCAGTAGCCCCTCGGGCTATTCCCTTTAAGTAAACAGAAACTAAATGGAGAGCTGCAGGAGGAGAAGTCCCCATGTCCCCATCACAGCAGCCGGGGAGGGGGCACCCACACCCCGACCCACAGCCAGAGCTGGGAACAGCACAACACACCCACACGTGCTCCTCACAGAGCCTGGAGACGAGGCTGCATCGTCCCTCTCCCCACCCCAAGCAAAATCACGACGACAGCGAGGAGAAGGGGAACAGCCCCGTGCTCCAACGCCCAGAACACGGCGGAGGTGTGGAGGAAAATTCAGAGTCACACTCGTGCACAGTGAAACAATCCTCAGCCCAGTCATTTTCATCCTCCCAATCCTTGCTACGCCCCATCCTCAGCCCAGGAGACAGCAGTCAGCTCAGCAAGCACTGGGATCATGGCCCCTTGGGGGTTGTGGTCCCATATCCCTGCTCTGCACCCACTGCTCTGCACCCACTGCTCTGCACCCACTGCTCTCCCCTTCCCACCTCTGAGGGAGCAGGAATAAACTGAAGTCACACCTGCTATCGTGCCTTCAACAACCGAATGGTTCAGGGATGCTGGGAAGGGAAATCTTCTCCCAAAAGGTTTTGAGGCACCAGAGCAGCATGCTGCGTAGCCAAGAGTGCTAACAAACCATCCTAAGATACCTCCAAAATTGTACAGAGTGGTTTTTCGTGCTTTGTCTTCCATTTTTTCCCTGACAGCAAAGCTGTCCAGCAGTAGTTTTGTCACAAGCCATAAAGTTTAGACTTGAACTCTTTACCTTACTGCTTTGACCTTTTTTACCCCAGCTGTAAAGCCCTACTGCCCATCCTTCAATAAATTTATCACCTCATAAACTCCCACTAGAGCTTCTCTACACCGCATTTAGAGACAGCAGTGGAAGGGCAATCCTCCCCCCCCGTCAAATATCATAACTGTCCAGTTTCATACCTGCTGCCCAGGAAAATAGTTAAGGACATGGCAATGTCCAGAGACCTGAAAGTTTTGCAATGTTCTCCTTTGGAATAACATAATGGAGCTTAAACACAAAAACTCGTATCCAAGACATACAGCTGCCAGTTCAGTGTTTCCTTCTACCCACATCCCACACAAAGCCTGCTCCCTTTGGGGTAATGTAGATTCAGCAGAGAAGGGATGCAATATTCATTAGTGATACTGTAATTGAGGACTGAGAAAGAACACCAAGCAGTCCAGGCCATGGAGAATTCCCTCCATGGCTGCGATGAGTGCGTGGTGATAATAAGAACCTGCCACCTTGTCACCATGTCTGTCCAGACAAAAGGATCCCACAGAGGCAGAGACAAACACCAAGTGAGTTATGGGGAGGAACAAGGTAAAAAGTTCAGCAGCGTTGTGACGGGGCTGCCGCGAGGTCATCGGATGGTCACAGGACATTGCATGGCGAAAGCCTGAGCCCCGAAAATAAGAGCTTGTTTTTCTCCAACCAGTGAGAACAGAACGGCCCAACAACGGCTGTGGGTCTCAGTCTGTGCTCCCAAACTCTGGAGCTGACAGGTATTACATTTCGCCGCGCTTGGCAGAGTGACACTAGTGTTTCCTTTTAACTTTCAGTATTGAAGATGGCCTAAAAGGGTGAATGGAAAAGGCAGTTGTTGCAAGTTCCCATTTAACATACTTCCCAGCTAAAAAAAAACCAACTAATATTTTATGACCACGGCTGTGAATAGCCACGATAAGACCATCGCATCTGAAAAGAATTGCATTTAATTCCATATTCCAGCGAGGACGCGCCGCCTCTACGGACATGCAACGGCCATAAGCAAACACAACTTGTGGTGAGTGCTGCCCCAGGAACACTGCCATGGAGGGAACCATCCCCACGTCCCTGCAATGCCCCAAAGCATAACAGTGGGCTGGCTACTGAAACATGGGAGCTGAGCCTGCCTCGCAGCCACGGCACAGATTTATACAGCTGGGCCGTATTTGGAACACATTTTTCTCTGGTCGGTATTACAGTATAAGCATCACAACGTGATGAAAAGCACTGGGAATACATCATGCTCGTTCAATTTTATCCTTTCGTGTATCTGTTCCTATTCCCTGGGCCTTTACATAAGCCACATTTACATGGTGAAGTGACCTCTAAAAATTTAGCACCCTTAACTAAGGACCAACATTTTCTTTTACTGGAAAAGAGGTAAATGAGGTTTTGATATTTGGACTGGTACTTGTTCATGTTGTAGCTGAATCAAGAAACACTTCACACCACTGTTTTCTTTTTCATAAATACTGGAATCACAGAAAGACAGAAGAATGTGCCAACAGAACCACAAGATGTAATCCAAAGGAGCAAGAGCAAATGTTGGAAAAGTTTTAGCACAATTATTGCGATGCATGGTCTGGTTCAAAATTAAGAACTGGGTGTGTGTCAAAGTCAGATGTTAATACCAATGGCATAGAATGAAACCATGTCCTACCTTTTTGATATTGCCCTCCTGGGAGGTCACCTCGGGATCAGTCAGTATTTGCTACAAAAAAAAAAAAAACAAAATGGAGAAAAGTTAAGTTGGATTGCAGCTAAGAATGCTATAAATTAATACAGATGATGATGACTACAATTATTATTACATAAGGGCCACAACTCTCCACTGCAGCTGAGTGACACGTGGATTTGGGAAGTTGGGCAGAGGGCGTTCACTGTCGCTATGTTCTCCCACACATTTTAAGGATTTCTGCAGCTTCCACTGTTAATTTCTTTGGATCTGGCTGCTGCACAGTGTGCTGCTTTCCCAGCAGGAGGAGATGCAGAACATGGCAGCGAGCAGCCACCATCATGCTGCAGGACAGGGATGGGTGGGGAGGGTCTCCTCCATTCCTCCCAGCAGAGATGCAACCAAAATGCAAAGAGAGCCACGAGGCAAAGGGAACAGTGCTGCACCACAAAGGAGCTTCAGTGAAAAAAGGAAGGCAGAAGGAAAGGGCCACGTTGCCCCAGCACACACCCACTGATGTAAGTGGCAGTGCTGAGAGCATGGCATGGTGCTGCCTTTGGCCACGTCCAGGTGAGATGGACTGAATTTACAAACTTCAGAAGCGTTGGCCAACGCCTCCAAGCTCAGCTGTAATAACAGCACGCCGTGTCTTAAACAGCAGGAATCCCAAACCATTCCGTGCTTTACAGCAGCTATAATAGATACTGAAATCGTGGTTTGGAAAGCAGCTGAGAGCAAATAGGACCAAGAGGTGAATAGCAGAGCAATAAAACTCCGCGTGCTCATGCACTTGTGTGTGCAGTGCACAGGTTGGAGCACCTCTGAGGAACAGGGAATGACATCCAGCACTGTGGGAAGGGCTGGTGGCCCTGGAACAGCCCCAGCTCCTGCCTTGGGAGCTGGTGGCCATCTGAAGCCCTTTGAGAGCCCTGGCACGAAGCCTGCAGAGCCCAAGCACACAGCTGGCCGTGCTGAAGGACGCACTGCCACCAGGAGCTGTCCCCAGACTGAGACACCTCGCTGTAATTATTATATGCACAGCATCTTTAAACACAATTGGTTAAGTACGTGCATTCAGAGTGCATAATCCTCCCGTTCAACATGCCCATAAACGTGGATGGGGAAAAAAAAAACCTGAAATGAAGTGCAAATTGGGCTGTGGTGTAGTCCTGTATAAACAGGCTTAAGAGTCAGGAATTCCTGAGTCTGAATCTAAATGCCAACACAAGCTTCCTTTTGTTGGTTTGGACAGATCCGTGCTCATGGGGCGAGTTATGACTCTCAAAGCAAATTTTTTTCTTTCCCCTTCAATTCAGAGCAGATCTCAAATTTTGAAATTCTCAAATAATATAAAATTCCGTACAAAGTACTTCGGCCACGTTCAAAAATGGCACTACTGCAGCACAGCATGGTGGCTGTGCATCCCAGTGCCCATCTGTGATGTGCTGTATGGCTGATCTCTGACACGGGGAAACAGTTTTCCTGTTTCCTCCCACTTCAGAACTTCCAGGGAAATGTTCACCTCCATCTCTGTGCCCAACAGATTGGGATATGTACGTGGAAGAAAAGGGGTTGGGGCAAAAGTAGATTTGGAACTCTTTTCAGGCTACGTTTTCCAGTCTTCCTTTACACCAACCTGCCAAAAGAGACCACTGTGTCTGCAGAGCCAATGTATGGGACCGTGTTCTGCCACTGGCTGTCTGCACCAGCGTGCACGTGGCTTTAACCCAACGCACCCAGCTCTGTTCACCCAGCAGGAGCCAGCATGGCATCCCTGGGCTGCCCAGCCATCGCCAGGTTCTGACAGCACTCAGAAGCCCTCGTGGGTGGTTCGGGAGGAAGGTTCAAGCTCCTTGTTCTGCATTTCCAGTTTGGAACGAAAACTGTTTGAAAACAGAGGCTGCAGGGAGAGCTGTGCAGCAGCAGAACCTGCGCGCGGCGCTGGGACTGAGAGCTACCTCCCAATTAAACGAGGGAGAAAGCACCAGATGTGATGTTTATTAATAAGAATAACAAAAGATATTTTGAAAATCTACTCATTGGGTAATTTTAGCTCAGGCTGGACTTCATCTCATCTGAATGCCATAATCCTAAATATAGTGCTTGACGTGCGCAGCGGGCTGCGGCCCTGCCGCTGACACAGATGTACTGAAGTGTACTCAGGGTGGACACTGTACTTTTTTCCTACCCACTGAGATGCTGATTTTAGCCAAAAGCAAGGCCACGTGCCACGGCTGCACCTCGGGAACACAGTGGAGGTGCAGTGGTGACGATTTCCCTCGTGGTCATTTCCTGGGCTCTGCACACTGCTGGCAGCGGGAACCCGCCCGAGCTGCACGAGTCAGGGATGTGCTATAATTTTTGCAAAGCCTCCTGAATGTATACTAAACATGTCAAGTAACACCATGTGATTCTTTTTGAAAAACAGTTTACAAGCTGGCATTCTCCAGCTGCAGTTAACCCTAATTTGATTACATTACCGAGACAGATCACAATGAGCTTATGTAAATAGTAACGTTATCCATTCATTCCGTGAGCTCAGATAAACTGTCATTTAAAAATAATAAAAAAAAGAACTTGAATAGGCATGGCTTGATGTATTCAGCACAGCCTTCCCCTGCTCCATCACTGCCATTTGGGGCTTTCAGCAACAGTTCCATGTTTGTACCGAGCTGGAAATACAAGGGGAAGCCCAATGGTAGCACGTGGATAACAGCACTTCTTTCAGAAATTGGTTCTTCGTTGCCATCTGACCCTTTAGGGGGATGCTTTGGCTCACTTGGCTCTAACATCCACCCTGCACAGCACCATGCCCATCGCTGTCTGGCCTTAGGGAGGACCTCGCTACCATCCCCACCTCCTGGCGCCCAAGGGTGGTTTTACAAATCATAAATAAATAAATAGATAAAAGCTGTGATGTGCGATGCATTATTCTCTGCTACTGTTTGCCTGAGACGTGCAGACCATCGTTCATTACACCATGACATCCTGCAGTGAGGAGCTGACCAGCTCAGCACCGACAGCTCCACCGACTGCAAATGCACAAGCAGAAAGGGGCTGTTTATTTATTAACAATTTCCCAAACAATGCATTTGCCAATTTCGAAGTGAAACCAGAAAGCTGATTTGTGCAAAACGCAGTGCTGTCACAACAGCTGCTGCTTTCCCAGCTCCTCCAAGAAGTCTGGGATCTCCTATAAAGGCCCTCTCCAGCACACAGGCGGGTCATCGAAGCCTTGCTGCTCCTCCGTGGCACCTGCTGTTGTCAGTTGCTTTAGATACGTCACTGACCAAAGGCCCTGGATATCACTGATCACAGAATCACAGAACTGCAGGGCTTGGAAGGGAACTCTCGAGATCATCGAGTCCAACCCCTCTGCCAAAGCATCCCCCTAGTCCAGGTTGGATCTTCCAAATGGCACCACACAAAATCTGCTCAACTGCATGTACGGATTTTTAAGCAATCTTTAAACAAAAACGAGAAACAAAACAGTAAGTTCTGCAAGCTCTGAATGCCACAGAAGGAAGAGATCTACTTGAAAAGCTCATAAAGTGAGTGCCAAGGGCTGAGCTGCCTGATGTCGTCTGGTAAATCAGGCAAAACTCTCCACCTTGTGCCCCAACAGACTGCACAGCCACTCCACCCAATGCATTGCAATAATTCAGAATCTGATTTATTGTCAGCAAAGCTATCGGGCCTTGAAATACAAATGGAAATATCAGTTTTCTCCTCTGTATGAATGCAATGTGGACGGCCAGCAGAGCTTTGGGAGAGACAATTCCCTGTGCAAGAAGCATTAAAGGTGCAGATCCAGGTCACCAATGTCGTGTGAGCACTGGCAGGTAATGAGCTGATCTCGTTTTAATCCAGATGTTTTCTGTGTGAGCATTATCATCTGCAGTTTACGCATCTTTCTTTTTTTTCTTTCCTTTTATTTTTTTTTAACATTCCTTTATGGTCACTTTTCACCTCAGCCTCCTAATGTCCCTTCAACACTGTCATGATTAATGCCCATTTTTGATACCTGATGGCTTTGCCACCACAAACATAACATGGCTCTGCTAGGAATGCCTTTGAAACACTGCCGTCCTGAGACCCCCAAGATGGAGCAGAAGTTATAAATGCTACCTTAGGCCAAGTGCCTTGACCAGAAAGTACAATAATGCTGCGTTGGGAGCAGACTGAAGGAGTGTGGGCTCATGAGGACAGAAGGACCATGCAAACAGAAAATACACATGGAATCCACATGAACCCAACCCTGGATTGCCAAGAAGCAGATTTCCAGTATTTCTTTACTGCCCTCTGCTTCCCATCACTCCTTCAAAAGTGACAGAACAAACCTGGCCATCGAGAGCAAGGAGGATGAGCAAGGATTTCTGCGAGCTGCCCAGCTTTGTATTCAGGTGCTGCAGCAGAAAACCATTCTAGCACTTCCAATGTTTTTTGTTTGTTTTTTTCTGTTAGCCATATTTTAAAAGTACAGAGACTTTAGAACACTTTCTGGCAAAAAAAAAAAAAGAAGACAGAATTTTGTATTTTCTATAGTAAGTAAACTGGTGAAGCACTATTCACTTGAGGAAATATTCAATATCCTGTGTTGGGAATTCGCAGCGAATGCGCATGGAATTAAGAGGAAAAGGAGGAAAGCTCCAGTCAGAGAGGAAGAATTTCCTTTCCTGGCTGGTAAGCAAGGAGGATGAACAGCACGGCCCTGCCTGGCATGGAGCAAGCCACGGGATGAAAGGAGGATAAAGAATAAACCAGGCATTCAGCACTAAGGGCAACCCCAGCACAATTGGGAACACTGTGGAGCAGCCAAATGGTGGTTTGTGGACCAGTAACAGCGTGCACAGCCCTGCTATGCACTCCGCAGACCATTTTATAACCATTTATTTTTCAGTTGAATGTGTGAACAAAAAGGTGTTCTCGCGTGGCACAATAGATGTTCAGAACGAGCAGCCATCAGTGGTCCAACATTTCTGGTGATCAGCTGCAGTGAGCACTTGTGCACTTGGTTGTGTCGTGTGGGGTTTTGCAAAGGAACTGCTTTGTTTGATGACTTCCAGGAAGTGTACAGAGGTGAATCATTACAGGTTATTCCAAAGGGTGTCCAAGGGAATGGGACACGCTGAGCCGTGCTTCAGAAAGGAGTCAGCTTCTGGGCATCTGAAAGGAGCAATGCCAGGGGGACTTAATGGTGAAAAGGGCGAATGCCAAGCGTTAAGAATATGCTCAAGAACAAAGTCTGCAAGGAAGAAAATAAGCATGCAATTTACATCCATGGTATCACACCGTTTCAGACATAACTCCTCCATGACATTGCGATCGAGTTCAACTGCAAATACCAGGAAGTTAAACAGAATCTAATGGAGAGCGTTTGTAATAACTTCAATAAGCTGAGGACTTGAGACTTTCAGCCAAGACAAATAAGAGAGGGTACTGATTAGTAAATGTCACCATTCCTCCTGCCAAGCACTCAGGGGCTGGTGATAGGAGAGCATTACATATAATCTCGCAGCCTTTAGGGGCTGTTTGATTTTATATTGCATTCTTATCAGGTTCTAAAAGTCCAGTGTTAATGAGCATGAGAAATGCACTTGATAGTTCGGCAGTTTTGCTGAAGGAGGAACCATTTCATTCACGACGCGTTCCTTGGATCCAAGCTAGGGATGCATTTCCCATTCAGAGCGCGCCACGTCTAACCCCGTCTATTCTTCTTCCCCGTTTCAGCAACCAGGCATCACCTTTAATAACCATCTATTTACACTATTTAAATAAAATGGCTTTTACCAGCTCCAGAGAATGAGATCTTTAAGAACTCCGGAGCAGAGAGACACATTTACGTAGCGAGCGCGAGCCCGCTGCATTCCCTTTTGCAATGCAGAGTGACTCTTGAAAGAAGGATAAGTACCAGGGATGGTAAATCACTGGGGGGGGAAAAAAAACCACAACAACAAAACCCAGCAACAAAACAAGCAGTGCTGTTTGGATTCTGAGCGACCCACGAGGTGAAGGAAATCACAAACCCAGATAAAAGGAGTTTTGAGAACGCCATTGTGTTTCCAGTGCGGTAATGATGACAGCATTGGACAGTGCCACGACCAAGCACAGCCCTGGGGTTCCCCAGGATGAACTGCACCCACTGCCTCGAGGCCTGAGACCTGTGCACCCCAATGCATCCAGGTGCAGCACACGGGAGCAGCGCTCAGCTGCCCTGTCTCCAGGAGCACAAACCAACTGGTATTGTTTTCAGAGCAACCTGAATTATCCGTGGCAATTATTTGTTTTGTAGGTAATTAACAAATCCTACCTCTAATGAGATTTCTCAGTGAATGGTCTTTTGTCTATTATTGTGCCCACTTCTTCAAACATTTCCCAGAAAAGAAGATTGTAATAGAACGCAACAGGAAAAAAAAAATAAAGTTTAAATTAATATATTGATTTTCCTTTCAAAATACATTTACAAATATCACCGTCAAGTTCCTCTTTTCCTGGAGGGAAATTCCATTACAGAAACGAATTCTGAACAGATGGAAGGGGCACTTCTCCACGTGCCCAGTGAGCACAGTCTGAGGATTGGGATGGACACCCCCAGCACTGAGTGCTGTCTGTATCTCCCCAGTGTACTCATCTTCAGAATGGGGAACACAATGAGCAGACTGAGAAAATCTGAGGGCCTCTGTCACAACTGCAAAGCAGTTGGCATTTTCACTGTCCATAGAGAAAACAGGAGCGAAGGGAAGGTTAGGGTCAGCAACTCCAAGAGCTCTGTGCACAACGCAATCACTTAAAGTATCTGGAGCCATTTATTATCCGGGCAAAAAATCACCTTGAAGAGCAAAATGTAATGCTTTGGTTAACAGATAAAGCGTTGCTGTTTGCAGCAATGTAAGTGGATTGGATGGTTAGCTTTAGTCACATATGATCCATCTCTTTTTTTGTTCCCGACCCTTTTTAGTTATAAAAATGACCTTGATATTGACAGAATAATATAAATGAACTTCCCCCGTACTTCCCATATTGATAACCTGTTTGTTAAGATGATCTGTAATAATCATAAGTAAATAAAGAGAGATCATACATCATCTGGTAATGGCAATGCTGACATGCACTTGATCTGACGCATGGGGACCTCTGGGCTTTGGCTGACGAGCTCATACTTCATATTAAATTGCAGCCTTTGTATCCAGGACACACACTGACATACACATCCATACAGGGCAGTGCACTCAAATCTCAATATCGAGTCACACGTGTTATGAGAGGAACATCCCACAGAACACTCTCAGATGGAAGGTACGTGTAGAAATGGATTCCACACACACACCACCAAGTCCCTAGAACAAATAGCATCTACACACCAACCTCTTGTCTCCCTTTGGGTGAGGTTCTCACAGTGAACCAACCTTTGCAGAGTATTGCTGGGGCTGCATTCATTTCCAGTCCTGCTTGCAGGACTGTATAACCTCCTGCTCTTTCCCTTCAAACCTGTACAGAAGCACCAGTGCTACTTCTTTCTTACAAAATCCCCTTCATTGCACACAGTGTTGACACTGATGCTGGCACTGACTGACATCAAGATTGTAGGGAGCAGGAAAGTCTCAGCACCAACAGAGGAACTGGAAGAAAATCATAGAATCACAGAACCATTAAGGTTGGAAAAGCCCTCTAAGATCATCACATCCAACTCCACCCCAGCCCACTAACCCATGTTCCCTCAGTGCCACATCTCCCTGCTGGCCACCTCCAGGGACAGTGACTCCACCACTTTCCCCTCCCAATGCCTGACCACTCTTTCTAAGAAGAAATGTTTCCTAACATCCAACCTGAACCTCCCCTGGTGCATTATATCTCTTCTCAAAGATGTACCAAGGCAGCAGATCTCCAGCTGCAGAGCAGGGCCAGCTGGCTCTGCCCCGTCCCATCGCCACGCCGAGTGACACAGCCTGCTTACTTCAGTGCAGTGATTGCACAGTTAGGCATCTGAGAAAGAACAGGGAGAAATGACCTCATTTCATTCTCTTCCTCACAGCCTAAAGAGACACTGATAAGAATTATGAACTGTTTTGCCACATTCAAAGCCAATATGTTTTTTCTTGGGCACGTTTTCCTGCCTTGGTTCAGAAACCCAAGTCATACACAACGCTGCCAAGCTCACCGAAGTGCTCCAGCTACCTGCATGCAAGCCTGTCAAATCACAAGCACAAACATAATATGCACACGTTCCCTGTATGCAGAATTTGCCAAAACCCCAGCTCAGTGAGCTGCCTCTCTATCTAGAGCTTGTCCTCAGTTGCATCAAAATAATGGCCCTCAATGTAACCATAGCAGTGCACCAAAGCTAAATAGCTGAGCTGTGACACGACCATTTTTTATCGTTAATCACACTTGAAGGAAAATAAAGCCAACGTGCAATGTTCCCACCAATTTCAAAAGGTTTAAGTGGGAAATGCACTCTCATTTGGCAGCTCAGTTCTGCTGCTTGCACTGTGCAGGAAGCAAAGGGAACCAACAGCCAGGGGAGCACATCCCTGCCTGGCACCTCGACAGCTGGGATGGGCTGTGTCCCCCAATACCCATCAGAAGGACAACCTAATTGTCACCTGAACATGACAAGGTCACAGGCAGTGTGATGCAGCAAGAAAAATGGCCCATTAATGCCTCAAAGGCTGGAAGAGAAGCATAAGGCTGGTGATGAGAGGCTCAGGTCCTGTTTCTGCTAGCAGAAGACACCAATACCCCGTGCTCCTTCCCAGGGGACAGCTTTCAAAAGAAGAGTAAGAAGATGGCTACATCACTCTCATTTGATCTAACAACATAGGTCTTTGAAAAGCTGGAGTTTAGGGTTCACAGGCAACCTAAGTGGTAAGGGAGATCAGCACTGCTGTGGTTACGAGCAGTACAGTCTGTGTGTGCCATGTGCTGCTGTTCTGCCTCTTGCCCTCAAGTCCCACTGCCACCCCAATGCAGAATGCTCATCCTGGATCCTCACCTGGAGCAACTCCCTGCAGCGATGCTTTCTGCAGGAAAGGGAACAGCAGAGGGACAGAAAAGGGCACTTTGCCCTCCTTTATTCACAAGTGATATTAAGTAAATGATATTCTCCATTAAGAAAAGTGAATATGGAATTATTCTGCGGACAAACTTCAGACGTTGGCACAATCCATTTCTCATTTAAAAAGCACACAATGTTGTTTTATCTGAGTTGATGGGAGGTGCCAGGTGAGTTCCCTTTTCAGAGCTGGAGAAACAATTTCAGAGAGAACTGGATAATATTTTGCTTGGAATGACAATATTGTGTTTGGAAAAGGTCAATATTTTATTTAATCAGCCAGACAGAGAGTGGGTGGCAATTTCAATGCATTTTCTTGAGACAGGAATTTAGGGAGTCCAAGCGGAAATCGGTTTCTGTTTTTCCCTTGGGCTGCTGATGCCTTCCTCAGGTAGGAGAGGAGGAGCTGGTGCTCGGAGCTGCCCTGCAGGGAATGCCACGTGCTTTGCTCTGCACCTCGGCCATGAGCAGGGACTGACGAGGCAGAGATCCACAAGGGCAAGCTAAACAAACACAACCTTCCCACAGCACGGCCCCTTCCTCTGCTCTGCCCTGCAACCCACCAGGGCCAAAGTGGTGTCTGAGGCCGGCCAGCATCCTCCCACCTGTCTGCATAATATTCTCTTTTTGATGTAACCCTGAGCACTCAACCTGGGACCCCCCTGCTCAGTGCCCTCGTGTGGTGCTGGAGCAAATGGGATCTGCCATGTCTGGCAGACACCACAGCAGCCACCCACCCCACCAGGACAGCTGCTGGCCTCCAAGACAGAAACGGGGTTTTATTCCCCAAGACAGCAGCGAGCCCTCATTGAGAGAGAACACTGATTAAAAGAGCCAACGAATTACTAGAGAAATGAGCTTATAAATCCGGCGAGCACTCCATTTCTTGAGGTCAGAATACCCGGCCATTATCTGTCTGCTCACATTTTCTTGATTAGACATCTTCTCAGCATAAGACCTCGCTGCCAACCGTTCTGCACAGGGCTCTGCAGAGCACCTCCTCTGTCCTGGCCACGAGGCCGAGCCGTGGGCACCAGACACAGGGCTGTGCCGGGAACATCCCGAAACCCCCGCAGGAAACGTTGCTGGGGCCAAACAAAACAGCAGAGAGGCTCTAAAAAACGCCCCTGGGTTATCTTTAGTCATTCTGGATTCTAAAAACTTTACCTTTGCTGTCCGCAGCAGCTCCAGTTGCTCGCTGGCAGAATTAAAATGGATTTTCCATTTGCAGAACACTACAACGCTACAAAACAAAACCAAGCCCCCCCCCCCCAAAAAANAACCCACCCCCCCCCCCCCCCCCCCCCCCAAAAAAAAAATAAAAAAACCATATTTTTTTTTTTTTTTTTCTCATTACAAGTTTTGAAAAAAGCACACACAGCCCTCGTTGTTATCAAACACTCTGAGCAGAGTACTGAGGAAAGCCTCGGGAGCCCCAGCCCCGCACCGATCGCGTTTCATCTCGTGCCAAAAGGAACACTGAGGGTCGGAGATGGCTCCCTCCATCATCTCGCCACAGAGCATTTCTGTTTACGTCTTACAAACTCCCACCGATAGCTCACGGACAAAGAAACGTCCATAATGTATCCAGATGCTGGAAATGAAGTGCAGTGAGGCCGTGGAAGAGGCTTTAATGAAGTAAAGCTTTTTTGTTGAGCCGCCAGCCCAATGTAAATAAGCGCTGCTTTGAGTGTGGCTCGGAGATTGTATCTTACTCACCAAGTCATCTGAATTTGCCATTGAGGAAACTGTTGCTTTGTAGGGGTAACGTAACAGCAGTTTAACGTTCTTGTAACTCGGTTCTTATTATCTGGGTTCTCTTATAATCTTATAATCTTGGTTCTCAGCAGCACACAGCTCCTGGGGCTGACGGAGCAGTGCAGCTCCTGGTGCTGTCAGCCCGCACTGCTGGGTCACTGGGGTCAATTGGCCCTGTTCTGACTAAAAGATGGGGGGATAAACTCATTACCAGGGGCTGCAGCGATTC
>VXAB01000080.1:97319-194401 GCA_013399175.1 Odontophorus gujanensis
GCCTCCCCCCCCCCCCCCGTGGCACCTGCTCTAACCAGGCAGGACACCAGCAAACCCAGTGCTCCCAGCAGGACAGTGGGCACACGGCACAGCAGTTCGTCCTCAGCCCAGACCCCATGCTCAGCTCCTCGGGGGCATTTCCACTGCTTTGAGTGCTTGGCAGTGGGCTGTGCTGAAGGTTAGGAAAGGTTAGGAAATTCCAAAGCAGTCTCAGAAGGTTTGGGGTGAGTTTGTGGGGTTCTGGACTGCTCAAAGTCATCTCCTCACCACATCCTTCCATCCCAGGCTTCCTAGCTATCATCAGCATTTGTATTTCAGACGTGTTTTTAACGCTCAGAAGTAATCTGTAAGGTTCTGTTTTAAAGACATGGAATCTCTTTTAGAACAATAAAATAACCATTTCTGGGATCAGGAGAAGCAATGGAATAAAGCAGAGAACCAAGAAGAAACACTGCATTACTCCGTTACCTACTTTGCCGGAGCCAACGCTGTCAATTTGCCGTACATCTCTAAGTCACAACTGTTTCCCCTCCCTCCCTGATTCAGACGTTCGGTCTGCTGGTTGGATCACAGTCACAACTACATGCAGCAGCAATACCCGGGCTGTCATGCAGCCAGGACACTGCTCCAGCTGGATCCTGGCTTCCAGGACACGCTCTGCTGGGCCACCCCCTGCCAGCCAACGCGGCTCGGAGTGATGCTTCAGCTCTAAGCCATACGAAGTTGGAGGAGAACTGTACAGTAACACACCCGGGCTGTATCACCAGAAAAAAAAGGTTAAAACCAAAACCTGTTCGGGCGGATGCACAGTCAGCACACGGTTCATGTTATTGCTTGGAATAAGTTCTGTCTGCAACCAGCATCACGTGCTCTTCACACAGCACCATCTGCAACATGGGCCATCACGCTGGCACTCAGGTTGCATGCACCTAAGTTGTTTATTTCTTCATTCCTGTGCAATCTGCTTCAATTATGAATCTGACTGCTTTTTTGCAGAATATAAAATCCTGTTCCTTGCACCATATAATTGTGTTCCATCGTGGAACCGGTATTCATCACTGCCTGGCTGTCCCCCAGCCTCAAAGATAAACCATCCATAGGGTAATAAATGTCAAACGATGATTATTGATGCTTTCAATTAAATTGATTATCTATTTGAGGTGCATAGCACGGTGATTTATTGCTGTCTCTTTACGTTGCACTTGGCACAACAGCCTCCCGGAAAGGACAATATTTTGATTGTTTCCATAGATTTTCTATTAAATCTGATTTTTTAAAGGGTCCACCACCACTGCAGTGCTTGGCGCCTGGCTGAGGCTGGGATCTGCTTTGCTGCCTTCTGCAACGTGTGGAAGGAGAGAACAAAAACTCATGTTTCAGTGTTCATGGAATAGCAGAATGCACCCCTGACTTGTGCTCCTCACTCTAATAACATTTATTATCTACAGACTGTCAGACAAAAAGCTCTGCTGAGTGCCACACACCCTGAGGCGGAGATGCGATGACCTTCGGTGCATCACCACCTCTGCTTTTTTGTTAGTGCCAGGTATCAGCTGCAGTAAAATTGTGAGGTATCTGCTCACCAATAATCATCGGCAGCTGCTTCACAAGCAGCTCTTCTGTTGGCTGCATCATGCTTAAGGTGACAAGAGTTCACCTTCATCTGCTCATTCCTTGAAGAAATGCCCCAAGTGTGGCTGGGCAGCTGGCTCATAACATCCCTCCCTCACCACCTCCCCAGAAAGCAGGGAATGCCATCAGACCTGTCCCAGTCAGCTTGCTCTGAAAGCCACATCAAACATTTCCAGGCGGGTGGAGAAAATCAGTGAGAAACCCCATCACCTTCATGGGGAAAAAAGAAACTGAGAGCTGGTAAGTCACCGACTTCAAATCTGAAGCAAGGGTGATATTTTTCTCCATCTCTGCCCACTTCTAGTACTTCCAAGCAATGGGGAAGCACCACACCAGGTAACCCTCAGGCTGCACTCCCTGCAATTGCACTGTCCTGACCAAGTTTCCCACCGTTCACTACTGGGAGCACCCAGGAACAGAGCCAAAGCACTGCTGTGTTTGCTGGGATGCAATGCAAAGATGAGTCAGCCTCAGAGACCTCAAAAATAAGTAAATACAGATAAACGATGAAAAAAGAAAAAGAGAGATTGCTATCCCACTTCTACAGACAAGACTGAGACATGAACTTAGGTGACGTGCCAAAATCACAGGGTCTCCAGCATTCAGAAATTGAGTTTCAAGCTCCTTAGACCTAATCTTAACAATAAGGCTGTCACTCCTCCTCAGATGCAGGCACCTTTGACCCCGCTAAGCTCAGAATTATACACACATCAATTCAGACTTTGAAGCCTGGCTTATCTCTCAGTAGTGTAACTGTCCCCTTCTCCGCAGCCAGCAGAGCTATCTGAGGGAAAGATAAATGAGCAGGGCAGAAAGAAGAAAAGCAAAGACCCCACGGCTCAGCAGAACTCTGCTCTGTGTTTGCTGCAGCAAGAAAGCAAATCGTAGAACCACAGGACCTTTAAGGTTGGAAAAGAACACTGAGATCACCTAATCCAGAGGTGCACCTACCACCAATACTGCCCACCAAAGCGTGTCCAAAAGCATTAACTGCTGTCCCCTTGAAATGGAACAATGCATTGCTCAACCACTGCTCGAGCACTGGCACAGGGAGGTGGCACTCACTGTTGGGTTGGGCACTGAACTTGATGGTTTTGGAGGTCTTTTCCAACCTTAATGATCCTAAGGTTCTACGAACCAGTTTGGTCAGGGCCATTTCCACAAAAACAGGCATACAGGGCAAAGTTGGTGGCCAGACCTTGTCCTGGAAGGTAAGTTAGAGAACATGACGCCGGGCAGGCAGCAGCATCCCTCCCCAGCACACACCACAAGCTTCCAGAGGCATGGAAACGGACTCTGCAGGCAGAGCTGAGCAGCTCGGGCAGGCAGTTGGCAGCAAGGAGGGAAGGTGTTTGCCTATGCAAAGTGCCCTGCTCTGGCAGCACCCAGCAGGAATGCTGTGTCTGAGATGCTGGCACTGCTCGGCCCCCGCCCCACAAAGCGGTACTGCGCAGCACTGCAGTCCCAGCAGCTCCACGCAGTGCTACTCCTCTGCATTCCTTGGGCAGTGATGCAGGGAGGATAAGAAAGCACTTGGTGAGCGTTTAGTGCTGCTTTCCCTACGAGATTCTCCTTATAATTGTTTTTTTTTTTTTTTCAACTTGTTCAGGGAAAGCTGCAAATCAGAAAAGGAGAAGCGAAAGGTTGGCAGTGATGGTGAATCGCTATGCTCAGACTGTGCCTGGTGGATCACTCCAGCCAGCCCCAACCAACATTTCCTATACCCCCCAGAAGGACAAATCACCCCCTCCTCCCTTTCGTTGTCCTCTCCAAGGATCAGTCCCAAATTCACAGGCAGCCCCGTGCTGGGATCGCTGCATCCCGGCCAGCAGGCACAGACTTGGCCTTCCACCCTGCAGACCCAGAATCCAAAATAAGAGCTTTTCCTCTCTGCCTTTCTTCACCCCAGCGGAGGGAAGCACTGTTTTGATATCAGATCCCACCCAACTGCCCGCTGAGCATCGCATCAATGAAGGCGCTGTAACGTGACTCAGAGGATTAGCATCTTCATTCTTGGAAACAGAAACCGGTGCAGCCCTGCTCTGGAGCCATCTCACCAAGGCAAAGGCCTTTTCCCCTCGTTCATTTTCTTCCAGGGACACGCTGGGGCGTTGCAGCAGTGGCTGTGTGCAGTGAGCAGCAGCTCCAGGAGCCATCTGCTCTGTTTAAGGCACAGGAAGAGCTGGGCAGGTTCAAGAAGTACGCGGCGGATGTAACGGAGCCTCTAATGTGTTTAGGTTTCTCCAGCGGAATCCTGCTTTATCAGAAAGCAGAGGTCCTGATGGGATTATCAGCAGAAAGAAACGCAGGACCTGTCTGGCTGGGGAGGGGCTGCGTTGCACCGAGGTACAGTGCTTCCTTCCCACCACAGTTCCTGCTGCAAACTGCAGTGCGGGACCCACGCAGGAGCTTAGCACAGCTCCGTCGGTTCTTGTCTCACGCTGATTCCTTGTAGGAAGAGAAATTAAGACGTCTCTCTGCCCGCTGACGTCCCCCTGCAAGCGCCAGGGGGAACTCAGCAAAATAAAGTTGTATTTTTAAGCTGCTGATGCGGGAGCACACCGAGCTCAGCACTGCTTCCGAGCGCTGCGCATCGTGCAGCAAGAAGCACAACGTCGGAGCTGCGGCCTCTGCGTCTCCCCGGGTTCAGTGTGGGGCATTCAGCCCTGAATTCATCTCTGATGCGCTCCATAAAATCCCGGTGACAGCGCCCTGGCAGGGGCAGCAGCCTGCACCCCATCCCAGCATCAGCCTCATCCCATGCAGCACTGTAGCGCTGTAGGGTTTCACCCCCTGCCCCCCAAAGAAGGATCAGAGCACGGCTGAACCCCCCATCACCATTTCCATCACTCCTCACCCAGCACAGGGCTGAGGGGCTCAGCCCCGGCCCCCCCAGCGCTCGCCTCCCCCACCAGCACCAGCTAAAAAAGGGAAAGAATGAGAAAGTGAGCGCTCTGTAGCTGGCACCGCAGACAATGTGCGTCTTGTGTGAGTAATTTAGCACTATGGCCAGTCAATCTGGTTTCTGGGCCCAATGCCCTGACCCTCTTTAGAGCTGCTCTCTCTCTCCAGCACAGTGTGAAACATTTCCTTTCACAGCACTGACACTTTGCAGATTGAGACGTCAGGCCTGTCCAACTGCAGCAAATTAGCAATTTTTCTTTTACTAATTGGAAATAAAAATGTTTGCTAAGGGAATAATTTGTAGGAATGCAGTGTTAGGTTTCCGGCTTTTTATAAGGATGCTTTAAACTTTATGCATGTGCACTTTTCTTCTGTTTTGATGCCTCGCTGTAAATTTTAATAGCTTGCTTGACTGTTAACTTTACAGTCTTGGCCATCCAAAGGATTAAATGAAGTTTTTAATTTATCTCCCTCCCCAGGACAGCGGGGTCTTCTCCTCCAAACAAAACTCCTAGCTGAGGCGAGCACAGCTCCGTGGCATCGGACAGATGGATGGATGATGGATGGGTGGGTGGGTGGGTGGATGGATGGATGGATGGATGGATGGATGGATGGATGGATGGATGGATGGAGCACGGCTCTGCAGAGCTCCCATGAGCACAGCCCGAGAGATGGGAGCAGCTCTGCTACCTCCCCATGGCTTTTGTAGCTCTGCCTCCCAGCAAATGTGGGGTAAGAGCCACCTCCTGCCTGCTGGAGGTGTCCTGGCTGCAGCTCAGCACCAGGGCAGCTGTGCCCATTCAATGGGAAATGCTACCACAGATCTGGGGACAGAGCCTGGAGCTCTGAGCTCCCCTTGCCAGCAACAGCAGACTGGGGACGCCTCGGTCTTGTTCCTAAAAGTCTCTCTGCAGTTAAGAAATGCCATGCAGTGAGGGCTTCTCCAAAGAAAAAAACAGTTCCAGAAAGCAGGATGAAGAAAGAGCCTCCTACAGCCTACAGAAACCTGCTGAAACCCAGAAATTACAAGGAAATACCCTTCTGCTGAAATACAATATGTTAGTTTAATATTTCTCCGTAATTCTTAAGGCATGTAATGTCTTCCTGCTAACCGCGCTCGGGCAGGAGTACATTAGCTCCTATAACAATGCCAGCACATAAAGAGTTACTGTTCTTTCCCCCCGAACCACCCCCACCCCCCCATAAAGCATTTGACAGCCATGCCTAATAATTCTTTCTGGTGTGGTTTTTCTTTTTCTTGATGTCTTTATGTGAATATGAAGCCAGAGTGAAAGGCTTTGGGTGACCCCCGTGAGAGAGAAAAAGTATGAACTACAGAGAAAGAGAGTGAGATATAGGCTCCCTGCAGAGACATAGGCATCTTCGCTGGCAGCTCGCAACTTGGCTTCAGAGGGCCTTTGTGCAGCAGAAAGGACTCTTCTTCACTCAGGCTGCGACAATAGGTGTTTTGTCAGAGAGGGACAGGATAAAAAGCAGGGGGTGGGAGGCGAGATCATCATCGGCGAGGGGCTAGCCTTTGGGGCCTGCAGATGTTGGAAGGAGGATGATTTATTGCTCCAGTGTCCCCGGTGGCATTTGGCCACCTTCCCAGAGCCTGGCCTCGGTGGTGGGAGGGAGGAGGGAGCCCTGCAGGGCAGCACTGCCACCATCGTCATTGTCATCATCAGCTCCAGCCCTTCCGAGGGCAACGCTGGGCTGCGGGGAGCAGGGCAGGCAGGGCTGCCCCAACGCGAGTCTTGTAGGGCCACAGGCCCCAACTCAAGGTTTGTAGGGCTGTTCCCCTTGAATTCTCCCATCTGAGAACTGAGCACATCGCTGGTTTGGTTCCTCAGCCACAGAAAAGCCCTGAAAGTTAGAGGTGCGACATCTCCTAACAGATCACAGCGAATCGCACTGCATAACCAGACCCACTTAAGTCATCTTCATCCAAAAACCAAACCAGAGAAACCCAGGGGTGTTCTGTGCACAGGACAAAAAGCTTCCTCCCCGTGCCTCCCATTGCTGGGATAACGGGCTGCTCACGGCTGTGTGCTAACAAAGCAGCCCTGTGTAGCCAAGCAAGCCTTTGGTTGGGTTGGTGAGATGGAAGGAGCTGGGAGCCCTGAAGGAGGATTGATGGAAATCAGCTGGGAGAAGGAACCAAACTTTGGGATGTCTCTCCGTACCCAAAGAAAACCCCATGCCCTTCTGCAGATGGCCCACTGCTCCACACATCCCGTAAACTGAAAAGTATCCCAGGTCACTGAGCCAGGAACTCCTGGATGATTCCCAAGAAAAAGGAATCACAGCCGAACAAGAAATACACACCAGGACAGTTTGCTGCCAGAAGTTTGATTTAGGACTTTTGCTCCAGCTCCTTTCCTCTTTTAATATGCAGTTTTCCACCACACTTTCTACATAAATACTGTATCCTATGGCTGACAGCCTCTTTCAGTAGATTTATCCACCAGTGGATTTACAAAAAATGTTTTTTCTGTTGAAACAAGGGCACATGCTTCACCTCAGCAAAAGGCAAATCCAGAGGCAGTATTAAAACACAAAAGCAGTAAATCCTAGACATGATAGATGCAAAGAAAGGGGTTTAGAGTCATTTTGTACAGAAATCGCTAGGCAGAAGAACTGAAAACTGGAAGGTGAAATAAGGAAATGGAAACTGAAATGGGTATGAAAGAACACATGTATGAGTTCCTAAGATGAGCTGCACAACAGCAATGCTTTTCAAAAGCCCACAGCCCAGAAGACTGCTATTAGCTTCGACTGCCAAGAGCCAGCAGCACCTACTACGAGGGACCACCTCAGAACGCACTGCTAAGCTCCAGACACACTTCCCTGTGTGCACTCAGAAGTGCTATATCCATTTACAGAAGGAAGCGAAGCATTCAGAGGATAAGTGACATGTCCAAGGTCACTCGGAGAGTCAACTGCAGAGTCAACAGAAGAGTAACTGGATCTTTGCTCAAAATCCCCTGGCTTTGACTGCTAGACAATGGCTCCCCCTCCCACGTAATCAGCCGGTTATGGAAGGCATAAATGCATATTTGCAGGACGAAATAAGTTCACTTGAGAATAAAAATGTTTGGATGATAATCTATAGATTATGTGACATTATCCAGACTGCTCCGGTTTGGAGCTGGATGGAAATTTGATGGATTACAAGCAAGACACCAGAGTTCTAAGGGAAGCTTTGCCCTGACTGCTTCTCTCAGTCTCTGCAAAACGTTTGAATTTTAGAAATACACCAAAAAAATACAATCCCTGCAGCTCCGAGTCTTCCAAAACCTCCCAAGTTATTATTCCTATTGCCAATATTTGTTTCTTTATTGCTATGGGCATTTCGGATCCCACTTCTCATCCTGCCACAAACGGAGGTCTCACTAAGCCAGCCAGCGACCGCAACATCGGAGCAAAGAAGTCCATCTAAGAGGCAAAAGAAACAACATCCAGGACTCCCACAGGCTGCGAGGTCGCACGTTTTTGGATGAAATTATTACCGCCATTCTACAGATAAATGCTGCATAGTTTGCTCGTCGTCAGAGGAGTTGAAACTGAAGCAGCCCGGGTTTCCTTTTCACCCATCTCCATTTGTTGGGATGCTGTGTGTGCTCCTACAAGGGACATAGGTTCTCACTGTTGGAGGGCAGCGGATCCGGACTGCTGCTCCCTGGCTCCTGAAGGACGTCACAGCACTGCCAGTAAATGTATGTCAGGCAGCACGGGGAGGGAGCAGGCCGCTAATGGCTGGCTTTGTCTCTTGTTTCTATTTCTTTTTTTTTCATATAAGAAGCTGAGTTTGGGCTGCAGACATGGATAACACGGCATCTGTAAGGCTGTGCAACAAATCGCCGCATCAGCACTAAATACCTCCACTTCATTTTTCATTTGGGTACGATGAAACATTTTTTCCCATGGAAGGAAAAGCCCGCTCTTTGTGACCGTGGCACTGCCAGCCCAAGTTACAGTAAAGGTTAATCACAAACAAGAGACAAGTAAAGTAGACAAAGAGCATCATACACTTCACTTTTCAATGGATGTTTTCATAAATGTATGAATAATTTAAATTATCATTGCTGAGTATTTATTCGAGTGTTTCAGGGGAAAAAAATGCCTCCTCTTTTTTTTTTTTTTTTTCTTTTTTTTTTCCCCTCCTTGATTCTTTTCATTTCTGTCTCATCTCTTTTATGTGCTGCATCGGCTGTTTTCTTGCCATCTGAATCAGTTTTTCGGAACAATGGGATGTATGAGGGCTGAGGGGGCAGTTGAAGAATACAGCCCTTGTTGTACACTCTGTGACTTGACATTGATTAATGAGGGTGCGGACATGGGCAGAATTTGATAGAGAGGGAAGGGGAAATTGGAGGACCTGAGGGCACCGGAGGAGGAGGGCGAGGAGATGACAGCGCGGTGCCAGCGGCACGGGGCTGCGGGAGCACGGCCTCGTGGGGCACGCGGAGCACCGCAGTCCCCGCTGATCCTACAGGCTGAGGCCCGGGGGGTCAGCACTGCTCCTTCCTTCAAGCAAACGTTTGGCCCTAAGAAATTCTCTACCACCGCAGAGAGATGAGAGTTTTCCAAATCCTGTTATTTTGGTAGGATGTCTATCTTCTCACGTAAATAAACTGCACAGTCATTAAGGTTGGAAAAGACCTCTGAGGCCATCAAGCCCAACTGTCACGCCACCCCCACCGTGCCCACTGACCACGTCCCCAAGCGTCACATCTCCGTGGTTCCTGAACAGCTCCATGAATGGTGACTCCACCATGTCCCTGTGCAGTCCATGACAGTGCCTGACCAACGGGCTGCTGCTATGGGAGCACATCACACGAGCATTGCTGACGCCCTGGGGAAAGCAGCTGCCCTGGGGGTGGCTTACAGAACACCTCGGATTTATTGCTATTAAACACTTTGATGGCAATAGTTGACTAGTCAGAAATCTTTCTGGAAACCACTTTTGATGCAACCTGGAAACAAAAGTGCATTTTCAGCAATTTCAGTCAATATTAACAGGGCGTGGGTGGGGGATGTCCCCCCAGACAGCAGCAGCACAGGTTCCCAGGTCTCAGACTCAGACTGCTTTGTCATTCTCCTACACACCAACCAAATTTCACCCACTGGAAGCACCTCTGCTTCCCTTTGAAGACAACAGCAGACTTGGAGTGCACACAGAGGAGCAGAAATTTCCACGGATGCACAAGGAAAGTCCTCCCTCCTCCTCCCCCTCCCTGCTGAGACCCCACAGCCAGCCCCGTCACTTCCCCCAGACAGCCCAAACTTGCCTCCTGGACATCAATCCCTTCTGGGCACTGGAGATTTGCACCTCACTGCAGGGCTTCCAGCGTGCCCCCACCCCGAGCCCAGGCCAGCAGCCCAGCGATCACCTGCGATGGCAGCCACAGAGGGTGACCCGAGCCCTGGAGCTACTGAGGGAACAAATGAGAGAGCTTAACTAGAGCAAGACTGGCATAAAAAGGAAAGGGGAAAAAAGAGAGGAACAAAGATTCCGTCCAATTTGCTCTTTTCGGCATTGTAAAAACTGGCCTGTTTCCCAGTATATCACTCTGCCATTGAATAAGGTCAATTGCAGAGCAGTTCTTCAGTCATCCTGATGGGTTTTCATGAGAAAGTGAATGGAGTGCAAATTAGCCAAAGTCGTCACAAGCTTTTTTACTGTCACTCTAAGCCTGACAGTCCAAAGGAAAATGAGGATTAATAAATCTAACGAACTTTCTCTATTATCCAAGCCAGGTTAGGAAACTATTTATTGTCTCTCTTTTTCTATGTTTCATCCATTTTGCCTACTGTGGTGAAGCATTTCAAGAAGAAAGAAACAACAGACGCACGCACACACACGCCTGCGCGCACACACGGCGCTCAACCTCTCCCAGTCCGCCAGACAGAGCTGCAGACACACAGCACGGGAAGGTGCAGGTGGCAGGGCAGGAATTTGAGGGAGCTCTACCTTGTACGTGGCTTGGAGTGCTGTAGAGTCCTTATGGCTGCTGATTTCCACCAAGGATGATTTGCTTGGTGTGCAAAACGTATGCGTTTTGCAGGAGAAAGAATGGTGGCTCTCAAGTCTGAGTGCCAATTAAGGTATCTCTCATCTGCGATAGAAGTGCTGGGGCAAAGGACAAACAGATCAGTCCTCTGCAACTGCCCCTGGAGATACACGCCTGGGAGGGACCAGAGTGATTGCAAGCCACCCTGCATCCCACCACAGCCTTCACAAGAAGTCACCAACTCTGTTTTCCGATGAGTAGTGGTGTACCAGTGATGGAAGCAAAAAGTTTGGGACCAAGGTCTTAATAGAAACACCCATAGCATTACAAACAGGGACAAAGAATGTTGAACTCCACACCAAACCAACATGTTTTTTAGATGAAACCAAAATGCTGAATATCAGCACTGGCCACAGTCTAAAATCATGGAGTTACAGAATCACAGAATGGTTTGGGTTGGAAGGGACCTTTAAGATCACCTGGTTCCAACCCCTTTCTATAGGCAATGATGCAGTTTTGCCCCCAGTGACCATAAAAACCCTGATTTCCAACCTTGCTTCTATCCTCTCTGTCAGTACTGGCAACACTCGCATTCCCCTCCATCATAATTTGGTAGCTTTCTTTCATTAAGAAGAAGGAGAAAGGTGAACGAAGAAAGCAGATTTCATTCTGGAAGCTGCTCAGCAAGCTTCGATTTGCTTTAATTTCTTCCATACTTCTTTGAGATAATCAGAACTGGAGACAAAAAAAAATCATTAAATACACTGTTTGACATACTCCTGTCTGCAGAGGGTCACAAAGCACTTTAAAGTCACAACGAAGAGTGGGTTTCAGCACTTCACTTTCACCTCTCGGGGGAGACACATCTCAGAGTGGCTGCCCCTGGAGGAGGTTCAGCTGCAGCCCAGCTTACCTGGGGGTAACTGCTCGGCATTCAAAGCATCTGGGCTCTGTTGAGATTTCCCCTCTCCCACTCCTACAGTCACTTGTCATTCCATTTAATAAGGGAGAAAACTTTCCCGACCATCTAAATTATGCCATTCAAGATATTAAGGAAAACACACATACCCTGAAGTAAAGGTAAAATTATGCTGCAATCATCAAATCAGCCTTCTCTTCTTTATCCCATCTGTATATTCTCCTTGTAAATGCTCAAGTATTGGCTGGAAAGCTGCCCGAGCAGCACAGTGCTACCTGCCTGCCACTTGAATCGCCGGTATTTTAATCTCATCAAACAATCCGAGTTTTTCTCCCTGCTGTTTTGACTTTGCTGTCTCTAAGTCTTGTCACATCCACTAGCTTTTGAATAAGTGCAGAACTTGCATTTACAGAATTTGCAATCTGCAAGATTGTTTAAGTGATTTATCAAATACTTTGATTGAACACTTATTGCCGTTCCAGCCCTGAATCTCATTTAAATTGACTGGGCTTGACATAAGCCTTTAGAGGGAATGCAGAAGGGAGCTGGGCTGTGCAGGTAACCAGTAACAGCACAGGGAACCAGTCCCACCAGTCCAGCACTGGGGATGCTCGTGGTCGAGCGACGCATTCCTACCAACCATGACAGCATGGGCTGTTTAATGAGGATTCTGGTGTAACGTGCCTGCAGACAGGTTCACAGTGCACACAACAGCCAGCATCACTCAGCTTTGGCACACCACTGCCACAGGTGTTGCTGTCCTTTTGTGCCCACAGACAATGCAGATCAGTGCTGCAGGAAGGCGGCTTGTCATGATTTAGGGTTGAACAAACCCATGCTCTCCAAGCGTGTTTGCTCTCACTGCAACATCTCCTTCCATGGCATAACCCTTTAGAAACAAAGCTTAGAAATTAATATGAGTACACCAACACTATAATTTCTTCAAAAACAACAAGTAGAGATAGGCCAAAACCAGAGGGGATTTTGGGCAGCAGGGGCTCAGAGGTGATCAGAGATGGAGTGTTCACCACTGGTAACAAGCAAGCAAAGCCTGAATAAGTGAAGAGAATTTGTTTCAGTTCATAACAGATTAAAGTGACATGCTTTTGCAGCGTAATGGTTGCGATTCTGTCCTATTAAATCCGTTGTCTTTCAGGCTCATGGCATTTTCAAAGCTTCCTCCAGACTCATGTGGGATAATGCACTTCCAAAAAGTAGGCTCTAGGTATGCACATTCTTAAAATCAACCACTCAGCCCGCATCCAAATAAAAGTGAGCTTTCCTACCCATTTTCCCCAAGAAAGGAAGCTCAGAGCCCTTTTATGCATTGTGAATGGCCCACCTAATTTAGACTGAATTATACCCTAACCTTCATTTCCC
The DNA here is from genome assembly GCA_013399175.1 of Odontophorus gujanensis. Lineage (NCBI taxonomy): Eukaryota > Metazoa > Chordata > Aves > Galliformes > Odontophoridae > Odontophorus > Odontophorus gujanensis. Next base: position 110,172 of record VXAB01000080.1, read on the forward strand.
CTTTACTTCTTTGCTCCATTCAGCGGTTTCTGACTTCAGCTAATTCACTAACAATCCCAGCTGGTCCTTCCCAGCTCCCAGTTCTTTAGCACATTGTCCAAGGAAACTATGTGCTCCCATCTACACTGGTATTCCACTCTCCAATTAACCTACTGCTGAGAGGCTTTACCCCTTTCCACCATCCATTCCTCTGCACGCACATTTCTTTTTAACCTTTTACTTCTTGAATTAAAGTTTACAGGATCTTTCCCAGGTGAGAAGGTGTTAAATTTATTTGCAGAACGTGGTGCTGGGAAGACACAGCACACAACCAGGGGATGGCTATGAAAAAATAGTCGGGTTCATCAAGAATGCATTTCAAAGTCAAGCATTAAGGTGCAGATGCTTAAGATACAAGTAAACAAATAACAAAGGAATTTCAACACTTGCTGTCTGGCAGGTATATGCTTGTTCTTCCTGCTGAAACCACGTGGAGTAACCAAGGTCAGCCAGAGGTACGGTTGCTACCTGATAACGCAGCCCTGCAGGAGCACTGCTCGAGACGTGGCGATGGATTTTCTATTCTCATGTTTAGAAACAATCCATCGCTTGCTATCACACAGTGCTAAGGCTGAGGGCCTGTACCCAAGCACCGTGCCTTCATGCCCACCACCACCCAGACATGTGCACCTCGGATCGACTTTATTCATCACTTCAGCAAAGGGTTTTGTCTAATTAGGGACACCGATGACCCCATCTGTCGGACACCCGATCAGCACTCATCTGCTCACGCAAGCAGAGTGAACCAGGCTAGCAATGATTCGATCCTGTGATAAAGGGCTTCGACACCTTGAAGACCCTTATCCCCTAACCACGTAATTGTGGACAGAAAACTCCCACACAAGTGACAGCAAACCTCCGTGGATTCGGGCTCGAGATGTGACTCTCTGTCTGTGGGTGCCCAGCACACAGCCCGGGCTGGATCTCATCAGAAAGTTCTCCTTTATACACTGCCACAGTTATCCCCACAAATGCTTTTCCAGTAGATTAAGACCACACTTGAAAAGACCCAGACTTTAATGCAGCATGCTTCCTGAAAGCCATTTAACACCGTATTTCCTCACGCCATGCCAAGTGTCTTCTTTCTAGGTAAATGCCACAGATCTCATTGTTGACAAGACCCTCGATGAAGCAAAGATAGTGAGAATGTGACTGATGGCTGTTAAACACCCACCTCCCCCAGTTCCTTCCTTCTCGTCCATTTGCTTAGAACCAAGCGAGCATAATAGCAGCAAAGTGCTCAAAGTGGTTTTCAGAATCAGGCAGTGAGAAAGTCAATATGGAGCAGTGTGTCCATTTGTTTTGATTTATCTCACTAACTTCAATTGACAGTTAATTCATCAGAGTAGGAAAATGCCAGTCTAGTGAAAACACAGCTCGTGAAGGAGAGAGAACGGAGTGGAAAACAGAGTGTGTGGGTAATACAGGTAATAAATTAAAAGATACAGTATCAGTATTTTATCAGCCACGTTCTGAGCTTGCTATATTCTTACTCTTGCCAACTGGAGTTTATAGTAAGCAGTAAATTTAAACATGTGTTTACTGATATATATCACGTACACGTGCCCCTTACAAAATGAACCCATTTGGAGAAAGAAAAAACCACTCCCAACTTCCAGCAACACCAACCGAACCACATCTTTATAGTTTTAAATGCCAATAAACAGGAGTTCTGAAGCTCCTGGAATATTTATTTCCTTATTTTTATCAAGCTCGCATGCTTATTAAAATCCAAGCACAGCTGCAGTGGAATGCAAGAAATTAAGCTCATCTCTGCCCACTTCCCAGGAAACCAGGCAAGAGCCAAAACCCACCTGCTCTGCTTAAAGTATCTGCACTGTGCCCCAAAAGCCTCCAGAAAGGCCTTTCTCTTTTCCACGCTGCTGAAATTCAGTTTTAGGTAGGATACAAGCACTTACAAGTGTCAAAAGATGCCTCTGCGAGTGGAAGCGTCTGTACATCTGCGTTTAGAACAGAACTACAGTCGATGGGTCGTGAACACCTTCCATCTGAACACAAGTAAATACAGACCTGGCTGTAACCTTGGCCACAGCGCAGTACTTTTGCATTATTAACCTCTTTCAGTATGAGATTAAACACCACCACTGCTGAGTGCAGAAAAGATGGCATCCACCCTTCGACCACAACTCCCATAGCTGTAGCTGAAAGACTGCGAAAGCAGAACCGTGTTATGGAAAAGCAACACAGAAGATGCAAAGAAACTACAGCCTGAACATTCAGCCAAATATCTCAATTAAATCAGAAGTCTTCCAAAGGTCTATAGGAGCCCTTTTGTTGTTGTTGTTGTTACAATCACCAGCCACTGCATTTCAAGGGCATTTATTGCTCTGGAAGGGAAATGCCAAGAAGACTTCCCCAAGAAGATGGGGAATTCTTGCAGTCAAGGTGCCAGGCTTGCTCAGCACACACGTGGGGCTCCTCACTGAACCCAGTTTCCAAGCACCGTGTGTCTGCTGTCCACCACCCCTTGCCACAGCAGTTTTCTTCACCATGGAATCATTAAGGTTGGAAAAGACCACTAAGCTCCCCAGGCCCAACCCCAACCCACCATGCTCACCGACCATGCCCCTCAGTGCCACATTTACCCTTTTCTGGAATACCTCCAAGGATGATGAAATCTTTTTGTCCCACCTCTCAGTTCCCTGATGCACGTCCCTGCACTTCCATCCTCTGCCTCCTCTCTTTCCTTCACCAGAAGTTCAGCAATAACAAGAGGCCAAATCACATTCCAGAAGTGCCAAACCTCTCTGCATTTTAACCTCTCTGCATGCAGCTCGTGCTCTGCCCAGGGCCGGCTGCAGAAGATCCCCATGCAATAATGCAGGAAGAATAACCAGCACCACCACTGATCCCAAAGGCTAAGCCACCGGAGCTGTGTTTAATTCTTCCCTTGCAAAAGCTGTCAAGTCACCTCCACTAAAGTAATCCACCACAACGACTCAAGTTTTACAGATGAGGATTTTTGCTTGTGCTTCAACAGCAGAGTTTCCGAGTTCTTTATCGACCCTTTCATTAAACGAAAAGACAAAGAGAGCTGGAAGGTGGGAGGACTAAAACAATCTGCTGTCCCATGGCACAAGGGGCAGCGGGACCCCATTCCACCCCCACAGATCCCACACCGTGCAGACAGCCGTGCCGACAGCTCCCCTCATTAAGGGCCCTGCTGTCGGCTCCCCTCCTCACAGCAAGCCCCTCGGATTACGGCTGCTGTCAGCTCAAAGTGGATCTGTTATTTCACGTTGGCCAAGTTCACCTTACAAAGAACTGTTTCTCACAGCACTGATGTCACGCTCCCGTTGACATTTTTGCTGGTTTGCTGCTGCACAAAAAAAAATAATTCTTTCAGCGCAGATAGATGTGCAATCCAGTTGTTCGTGTTTGCTTTAAGTCAACACACAGGTTGCTGTGAATTCACAAGACACCTTTCTGTCTGCTCTGCCTGGGACAGAGCGCTGACCCCAAGGCCCCGGCAGCACAGTGTGTGCCAGACCCAGTGCAGGCCTTTATCCATGTCCCCACATCCCTCTTCTTTCCCAAACATTTGGCTTTGGTGATTCCCCCCCTTACCCCCCTCCCTTCCCTTTCCCTTCCTGCAAGTTTAAGGCAGTTCACCACTTACGGTCATTTACAGCTTACATCTCAGTAAATCCAGAAGGTGTCTGATGAAAAAGAGGGACTAGCCAAGCATCTTAATCCCCCTGTTCATTCATGCTCTCTGTAATGTTCTTTCAGGCCTCTGCTGAGAGACTAGGCTGAAATGAAGGCTGATAAATTAGTCTGGAGGGAAACAAGGCAGATTCTGCTTGTAAAAGGTCATTCCAACTTTGTTCTGGGTGAGGGTTTATCTTGACTGCAGCTGCGACAGACAATGGCCGGGGCCTAAACGGCAGAAATCCTAGCTCTGCTCATGAAATTACTGTGCTGATAAGGGAGAATGGACTTCAGTGAGATCTAAATGGGAAAAGGGAGGTGGGGGACAAGGGTGAAACGTAGGTATTTTTGAACATGATTGAACAGGGATGGCACAATGAGATGTACAATTAAAGCGACGACTTGCCCGGGCATTATCTGAAAGTGAGGAAACATACTGCTGGTAATCAGATCAAAAAGGGAAAAAATGCCACTTCTGCTCCGAGCAAAGCGCCTGAGCACAAACACAGACGCGAGGGGCTGAGCTCCCATCGCAGGGGGGTTATGAAACACTTCAAACAAAGGTATTTCTTAGAGATCAGGGCTTCCAAACCGCGGCGTCATTTATTACACGCTGCCCCGCTCCCAGCAGCTACAGGAGGTATCCTTCATTAGCAACGTGCTGCCAAGAGCAGCCTCCAAAAGCCTTGCTGAAGCGTGTGCATGAGCAGGACATCTGCTCGGGGGAACGCTCCTCGCTGAAAAGCACTTTCCTTTTTTGAAGCACATTTTGTGCATTTCTGAGACGGAGGATAAGTGATGGCAAGTTCCGACGGAGCCCTCCCAGCCCAATGTGTACACAAACGGGCTCGCCTCGTGAGACAGATGCCCCTCCTTTATTTACCCGGCCCACTTGAATGTGCATGTCTCTGATCAGTGCAAACACATTAAACAGTCGCAGTGCGCTGTCACCGGTCTGGACCCTGATTAAGGTAACCAACTTCCACTCAGCCCTGAGCCTCAAACCATCTCGTTATCTGTTTGCTTTTGGAGGGAGAGAGCTGGGAAATGGAAGAGCTGCACAGGCAGCTCAAGGCGAGGATGCTCACAGAGCTGCTGGCCTCAGCCACGGCTTGAAAACAGAGCACCCAATCAGGAGTAAAACTGCCAGCAACACCCCAACGCCCAGAAATGTTCCAGTCCCACCTCGTCTGCCACCGGACCTCCTCCTGCAGACATATTCCTTCCACTAACGTTCCTAAATGGGACTCAAAGTGAGCTTCACGCCTTCCCTGCACAAACAGACCGTGTTTTGCAAGGCTGCAAATGCTCAGTACAAGGCCTGTCTCATTTTGTAGAGGTCCCAGTACATTGCTCTGATGAAATAAACAAAAAGTGGAAAGGATGAATAATTAGCTGAGATGTTAACAGGTGAGGAACAAAGACCCAACTATGTCTGACTACTTAAGAAAGAGCAATAGACCCAACTTTTCGTTTTCGTCTCTGTGTACAACAGCATAAATCCTTTTGCGTTTCTGGAGCCAAACAAGAAGCAACCAAAGTGCCAAAGTGTGAGAAGTGCTAAAATCCCACAGAGTAAGAGCCGCTATATTTAGCAGTTCTCCAGATCTGTGGTGCTGTTCCCTGTTTGCTATGGGAAGAGAAGGACAGTGCCAAATTATGCGGAGAGCATGATTTCCCCTTTCCATAAAAGCAATTAATGTTTCACTCTGGAAAATCTCCCGTTGTGCCTTTCCTCCTTGTACTGCACAGGTTGACGTGAAGCCATCTCACTTAAAGCCATCAGACTTCACAATTAACCAGGAACTCGAGCAAGGTTGACTGAAAGCTCTGCTGATGTCCCAGAGCTCACAGCCCAGGCACAGCCCTGAGTACTCATCCTGAGCAATGATTCCAAGCTGAGCTCGCTCTGGTGCCTTAACACAACAGTTACTGGACCTTGGAGATGAAGGAGAAGCTCTCCATGGAGAACAGCTGGGTGGATACGTGAGATTTTCAGTAGAGAGCCTGCAGGCTTCCTACAGAACACAGCTTCCCATCTGCTGCCCCACGGCACAATGCGTGCTGCCCACCAGCATGCAGCACTGCACTCGTGACCGTGCAGGAGTGGCCAACAACTACAGAGCAAGTTACTTTGCACTGCTTCCACCTTCTGAAACTGCAGCTGAAATAGTCCATGAATGATGCCACCCCCCAAGTCCCACATAAACAGAAGGTTTAATTCTAATTGATCATTGCCTGTACAGAAGCCTCCTGTGCTCCAGTGCTCCATCACCCAGCACTTCTGAGAGAGGACAAAATAAAGGTTGGATTTCTATGAAGGTTAACATTCCAGAGGAAGAAATAGTGCCCTGTATTCTGCAAGTCTCCAGACAACGAAAAAGAGCTCTTTCTCAAATCCTGTGGTATACATTGAGTTATTCATGGGATTTTCTTTCCTTTTTTTTTTTTTTTTTTTTTCCCTTTTTTAAGCGTGGATGATAAAATGCCATTTCAGAAGCTGGTATTCATGGATGTCTCTCGAAGTCGAAAAGAAAATATTTATTTCCTTTTTCTGCTTGTGAATCAGAACGTTCTATTTAAAGAAAGTGCCCTCTGCCGGATTGCTCATGAGTTATTACCCCTTATGGAAATAAAGGAGAAATATCAGGAGGTATTCTTAGTCATTCCCTTTCCCTGTCTCTTCTTGTTTTTTCCCTAATTCCTTATATACTCATGTTTTAGAGAAGTGCCTAAGATAGAGCAAGACATCTCGCCATTCCTGGGCCTAAAAAAGATTTACTCTTTTAACCCTCACACTGAGGCATTTGGCGGAACATCAGAAAAGGGTACAAATGTCAGTCCATTCGCCCCGGGTATCGGTGGATGCACTTTTAAATTCTGTCCACCATTACGACTGATATAAATGCTCCCCACCCCGCCAGATTTAGCTGTAGGGAGTGGGATCTGCCTTCAGCACACTGAGCAGCTCCTTCCTAAGACCCAGGCTTCAGCCTCAAGGAATAGCTTACCTGCAGTCTTATAATGCACTGATAGATTCAAGTACAGAGCACCAAGAATGCCTGACAGCTGTCAGCAGCTGCTAGAGGTACCAGCACATCCGAGAAGTCCCAGCATGCTCGTGTGTTCTCCATTCCATACGAACCCACAGATTCCTGCTTTTTCAGGACTCCAGCACTCTGCTCCCCACAGGAGATGATGGGGTTGTTCCACTATTCCCAAGCCAAAGGGACAGGCAGAGGCCAGAGAGAATGAATGAATCAGGGGACACACGAGGAATAGCTACAAGGAAATGTCATCGCATCCTCTCAGCCTGCGAGTGAGAGAATACGAGCAAGGGATGAGCGCAGAGAGGTCCTGAGATCTCTCAGCTCACTGAAAGCCCCATACCTCTTTTAGTGTATCTTGTTTCAGAACAGGACAGACAAGGACACGCTGACTGCAATGAACTGTATCGGCATTTAAAGTGAATTTGGGCGGTACGTTCCGCTAACGGGGAAGCATGACACAGCCATCACATCCAAAGAATGCACACAGTCCCCTTCCTATTTTAATATTTTCAAGGCCTGAGGAGATACAGCACAATTCTCCTCGCAGCCATCAGTGCTGCTCCTGTGAAGCCACATTTCCCTGCCATTTATGAGCACTTCTGAAAACAAAGCCGGCACCGTTTAAGTACTCTGTTTTGTGGGAACCAGAAGGTCGAACTGCTGCGAATCACTGACACCATAAAGCACTCAGAGAACAGCAGTTTTCCACTGGCCCAGATGTGAAGCCAAGAATGCTGCATCTCCAGCTGCCAGCTCTTATTTTTTGCACAGCTATTCCTCCTCCATGGGACAGTTTCTATCTCTGCCCCGAAGTATTAAAGGAAAGCACTTATTTTACACGTGTTAGAAATAAAAGCCTACCTTGACTTGTCAAGTCAGAGCTTTAGTGCTGAAGAAGTCTCTTCTGTTTCAGCATTGAAATGAAGGAGCTAACGACAGCATCTTACAGTGGGATTTACCCCAAGAAGCAAACTGAGCTAAATGCACATCTGACTGCTCCAAATTCCCCCAAATTCAGCTGCTCTATTTCCCTCCACGATGCAATTCCCCCTCTTCTCTCAATAAGCAAAACAAACAGTGCTATGATAAACATCATTATTTACTCAACAAGGTGATCAAAATCATTACATGATTATTATTTTTTTTTTTTTAGGTCCTGGGAGCAATAAAGTGAAAATGCTGCAGTTTCTTTGGGGTACACAGGATGGTATTCTCTGTGTCAGCAGGCAAGGAAGTAATGGGAGTAATGGGATCAGGAGAGCACAACAGAAGTGCAATCACATTGTGCTACACGGTGACAAGGTTTGTCCTTTGGGTGGTGTCTCTAAAGGAGCAAAGGTGGACCCACACCATCAGCACAGAGCTCAGGGCTCCCATCCTGCACAGCACTGCCCAGCCCACCAGGGCAGGGGGGGAAGACCACCACATCCCATTTACTTTTATGACATGAGAATGAATCTCTCAGTGCCATGCTGTGTTTAAACAATCCTTCAGTGCAAGGTGGGGGCTTTGTTTAAAAAAGTATTTTTAAAACATGTTCCCGAAAGCAAAGGTTGCAGGAAAAGTGCAAAAAGAATCATGATAGCAGTGGTTTGAAGCAGGTGAAGTGGGACACAGTCACCCATCTCGACCCACTCACTCCTGACTGCTTAAAAGCAAAGACACCCAAAACAACGGGGAAAAATCCTCTCTCTTTTTCTCAAGGTAAGGCACAGCACTCTGTATTCCCTGTGCTTCTTCAGGCTGTTACTGGGAATAAAGGGTACGCTGACAGTTGCAGCAAACAGCATTCTTCCTTTGCCCCCTGGAGTGAGATGTTTTACATCAGAGCTGGGTCGGGATCAGACAGTTGGGATGAAGGAAGAGCAGTGCTCTGCCTCACACAGGAGCCCGTGGTTCCACGTCGAAGCAACGCAGTTAGCTGCTCAGTTTCAGTTTCATTTTCACAAGCTAGTGCTAGCGAGGCTGGAGGAGAGGAGCTATTTCTGCAGCATTCGTGTGTGGGATGGAGCACAGATCCATTTGCAAACAAAGCCCTTAAGCAGATCTTCTAGATGCCCAAAACTGATTTGTTTTTATTATTATTATTAAAATTATATCGGAAAAAAACAATCATGCTCAGAGGGCAGATGTGTGCCCCCGTGGACCCAGCATGGACCCTCCGACACACCAGCACCAGCTGCAGCTGCCCAGGACCCTGACACAGTGCTGATGGTGCCCATATAGTGCACATCCTTCACTATTAGCAGTCCCAGGGACGTGCAGGTGAGTCCCTCTGGCAGCAGATCTGCTGTGATGAAGGGCAAGAACTTCTCGGGCAAGAGGCAGGAACACCATTCAGATCAGCAAAATGTTAATTGTTAAAAACAGACCCCCCCCCCAAAAAAAAAGTCCCATGTTTTAGGATTATGGGTTGGGTGGGAGCATTAGCGACAGTATAAGCTGCAGGAAACTAAATGAGGACTTATCAGTAAGTGGTAGTTTGGGTGTAAAGAACAATTCTCCTTCCTAACAGAAGTGACTAATGTGACTAATAGAAGTGACAATTCGAATGCAGTGGCAGTGTGTCCATTAGCCAGCTCTGATTAGTTATCAGTGAAAGCCTTCCAAAAGCATTCAATCTCGAGCCATTGTGAGTCCAAACCATGAGTTACAGAGACTCACTGTCAAAAAACGAATGTCAAATTGCATCGGGCACATTCCTCTTGGTGCACAACAGAAGTGGGTTTGTGAGGCTCATCGCTGCTGCAGGAAACAACAGGCAGAAACTGTAGGAAAGCAGGACAAAGTCTGGTGAATGTGATACAGGGAGGGGGAAAATTCCTCCGTTTTCCTCTGCCTACTCAATTTCACTGACAAAGGACAGAAATGCTTTCATGGTACGGATGCTGAGCACGAGTGGCTGCATGGAAAACTGCCGAGGACATCGCTCTGTGGCTGGAGGAGGACACAGCCCAGTGCCACCCAGTTTATCCCAGGGATCCCTGCTCAGCTCAAAGGCACCTCTGCATTTTTCTCAAGGGAAATGGGGAGGTTCAGAGTGACTGCAACTTTCTGAACTGCCGTAGATGTACTGGGAAATGAATGGCATCGAGAGTACCTGCAGGAACAGGCAAGGTCAAAGGAAGAGTGTCGGGGTGGGTTTCAGACAGGGTTTGAGGACATCTGACGGAGGACAAATATTCCTTTCAGCCACAAAACGTTCCTGTCAAACGGGAGAACAAAAGCGCCGCAGAAATGCGAGCGGGGCCGTGGAGAAAGAAAGTTTGTTCGTGTACACCACAAAAATAAACAGTACCACAAAGTCAATGGAGACCCAAGCTAATAGATACAGCTTGTATCACGCCTGGCACCCCATGTGCAATGGAGATAGGGCACAGTTCTTAAAACCATGAATGTAAATAGAAACCTGTACCAGAAATCTAAAAGACAAGGACAAAGTTATGCCAAGGTCACAGACAGAAGGACCTGCACTACTCAATCTGGCCAGAATTCCAGCAGCCACCGTCAATAGGAGCTGGTGCAAAAAACACCCCCCACAAACCGTTGTTTAAAACGTGTTTAAAATTAAAATTAAGGTCACCTTTAAGTGCTAAGGTTCAGAAAACAACAGCTCCCACCTTCCTGCAGGAGCAACTTCCACACTGCAGCCTACAGAGAGCCAGAACGGAGTATTTATTCCTCAAAGGAGTGATGGTGCTTCCCTTCAGCACACCACACTGTGTAACCCACACCCACAGCCCCCCCTAAGACCACCAGCTACTGCCACTATGTTGACAGCACATTTTTTTCTGATTATTTCTTCCTTCAAAAGAAAACATTTTGAAGATGACATGGCAGTACCAAGCAAGTATTCGGCCACGATAAGTCACAAGAAAAGAAGCCAACACAAAGACAAGCGCCAAGGAATGGAGCTCTACATGGGGAAGGTGGGGAAGGAAACTCAGCTGTGTGTTCCCTGCATTAGGAAAGAGCAAAGGGGACTGCGCTCAGACACTGACCCACACTCTGATTTCAGCCCTTCAGGAGTTTCCTACTGCAGGAGAATGATGAGATCCGACTGAGCTCTGTTTTCAGGGCAAGCATGCTCTGCTTCTTCATGCAATACGGACGCGTTTTAAAAGTAAACCAAAACATCTGGACACAGCTCCTCGGGCCTCGCAGCACCTCGCTGCTCAAAAATCAGCAGTGTAAATACAATCAGACAGTTTCAAACTCCAGGTTGGCCTCTGGGGCCTCGTTTTCTCAGCTACCGGGGCTCCTGCCAGCACACGCCGGGATAGTGCTGCTTTTCCCACTGAAGATGGGTTTTGTTTAGGGCTGAGGGAAAAATGACTTTTGCATTCCTTTATCTTTGCTGCAGAGCCAGAGCTCAAAAACATCTAGGGTGTTAATGGGTACATGCTATTTTCTATGACCAGTTAATAGTGCCTGCACAGCTAACACGGAGTGGAAGTCAAAGGTAACACACCCAACTACAAAACATGACGCGACTAATCATATTTCTCCCATTGTGACAAGTTCTGAACACAACCTGAAAATGACAAGCACTTTAAGGAGTGACCCAACATCATTTGCAGCCAACCTTCTAAAATGGTGCTGGGGCAGTACTTGCAGCCCCAGCAGCTATCTTCAAGGATTTCTGCTGCTTTCTGAATACTGCATGGAATCTTGGATACAAAACACGCAGGGATATGGCATTAGCAAAGTCACTACCTCTGTCCCCACTCAGACTCGACTCGCTTCATGAACAGTTTGCAAAGACAAATGAATGTGATTACCACACTTGGCACGCTTACCTCCCATCCAAAGTTTGTTTCCTTTAATGTGCTCCTTTGTACTGTCATATAAGGTCCAAATCTTTCCCCAACTTCAATCTTCTTTTTGGCCCAAATCCCTAGCCCTGCCCCTGGAATCGAAGATTCTCTGAGTTCAAAATCTGGTGGGATTGGAATGTCATCAGGAATGTAGACGGGAGCTTCATAGGGCGAGCCCTCCTTGGGAGTGAAGTCCTCGCTGGTGGGAAAGGGTGATGGAGGTCCGACAGGGATGGGGGACATAATACTGTCCTCTGTTTCCTCCTCTGCACTTTCGCCAGCAAGGAGATCAGGGTCGGTCTCGTACATATTATTTACAATCTCGCTGTCACCTAAAAGGGGAAACAGCAGAACAAAACACACTGAAATACTCACGTGAACATCAGTCAATCTCTTCTCGGGACAAAGTTTCACATAGTCTAGCTCACAAACGTTAGGGACAGTAGTGGCAGGAAAAGAGGCAATGCTGTCCTACAGAACTGAGGTGGGGCTGAGGTGAGGACATCCATAGGGGCTGCACAGTGCTCGGAGCTAGCTAGGGGAGGAAGGAGCACGAGCTGAGTCAGCTGCCTTGCAATAACAGAGGGAAGAGCACACACAAGACGTGCGCTCAAGGCTCTGTGCTACCAGTTACTGTTTGAACTGGGTCAGGGTATTTTGAAAAGGGAAAGGAAAAGAGTAATTAAGGTAAAATCTGGCTTCAGATTCTACAACCACAAAGCATAAGCCATCTGAAGGACTTTTGTCCTCCTTTATCAAATGTAAAGAGACTCTGTCTGCTCGGGATTGGCGATGCTTGCATCTAAGCTCTGCTCCACCCCACAGTGACAGCAAACGTGTGAGCAGCAGAGCTGGAACCACATCCTGTTCGAAGGAACACTGTGGTGCTCAGCATCCTTGGGGCAATCCTGGAGCCCCACAGCTCTGTGCCCAACACAACTCCGGGCACCACAGCGGTGAGGAACAGGGGGAGCTGCCCATGTGTGTGCATCTGGGGAGTGCAACCAAACAGGGAAACCCAAAGGTGAACAGCCTTCACCCTGCACGGAGCTCCAAGCTTCATTTTCTGCCAAACAATTGGGAAATGAGCACTATGTCAGCGAGCACAAATTATTACGCTTCAGAGAACTACAAGTCAATTCCACTGCTAAACCTGTAACAACATGCATCCATTTTCTGGTTTGCTATTGGCTTGTACGAGCTAAAAATATTCTTCAGCTATCCCTCCCTCTTCCATCACTTTCCTAAAACAAGTGATTACCAGGATGCAGCAAAGGGCAACGCCATAGGAGCTGCTCTGAGTGCTGGGCATGGGGCCAGGCCCCAGGTCACCCTGCCATACAGGCTCACACACAGCCCGTCCTTCAGGCTGAAAACACCCCGCTGCCTCCTTCCTACCTCCACACTCCACATCTCTCCCTTCTCTGTTTTTGAGGATGTCACTCTCTTACACTCTTAAGACTCCTGTCTGAACCATCAGTGGTTTTTCAGCAACTCTCCTGAACCACCCGTGTTACAACAGCTATAGGATCCTAGGATTATCTCTGTGAGCACGAAATCCAGGGGGAAATTTTCCAAAGGAACACTCCTGAAGCCAGCAGCCTTCATCCCAGGGATGCATTCACCTCTTCAGACCATAGTGCTAAACACGGCCTTGGGATTGGAGATCTTTATCACACCGAGTATGATACTCCAACATCATAAGCTGGGTTTCAGCAAGCAGAGCCCAGCTCCCATATTTCCTGTGTCTGAAATACATGTATGTGCTTATATATTTAGTCCATACATTTTCAGTTCTGGCTTCCCAGTGCACAAAGGTCATTAATGAAGTTTCCTTCTGATTAAAAAAAAAAAAAAACAACATACCAGTCACTAAGAAATTTATGGTTGTATACAGCAAAAATGGTTTCTATTCAGACTATATGCACTGGAAGTTAGTGCAGCTACAACATAAAAAAAAAATCCATAGCAATTAATCACAAATTAATGCTGAATTAATAAAAAAATACAAGTCTTCTCATTAGCTAGCACATCAGCTTCATGGCATAGACTTCACCATTAATTGAAACTCAGCATGCACTATTATTTCCTTCCAAATCCGGAGTTCACAGAGCAAAAATTTACGTCTGTTAATGCCCAACTTTTCTATGCTAAACAAAAGACACTGTGTCTACCGGAGGGGAAAGCACCTCAAGGTATTGCAAACAGTGGTTAGTTATGCACCAAAATATTATTCTAAGAAGGTAGACTGGAGGCAGAGCTCCTAGAAGAGGTGCACTGAAATGCAGAATCAGATTTAATAGAGTGAACGGTGCAAAAGTAGTGGCAAGCAACCAAGGTGGATGAATGAAGTGCCTTGGAAGAAGGCAGGCTTTGAGGAGGCAATGAGCATTGACCAAATAATCAGTTGAAATTTCCATTTCAGATTCTGGGAATAAAAGTGGTCTCAGGCAGAGCCGGCAGTGATGCCAAGCATCAGCACGGGCATGGAATGAACCTGAGAAACGAGAGACGCGGGCTGTTCTCAGCATGCTAGAGACCAAAAAAAGGCCAGTACGTAAGGGATAGACTGGAACTGAAAATGGTGGACTCGGGGGATCATAAAGTGTGGGGATTTTTCCAGGAGGAGTCAACTGTGAGGCTACAACATTCGAACGGAACGGAAACTGGGCTTTTTTCATCCAAGAAGGAAAAAAAAAAAAGAGGGCAGGGGAGGGAAACAGATGAAGGGGAAAAGAAAAACACATTTGTCATCTAATACAAGGAGCTGAAGTATTTTGGGAACAGATTTGCCATCTCTCAATTAAACATGAGGCAGCATGACTGTGCTTTCATTGCGCAGTAGTTCCCACTATGATAACAAGCCCAACAACCGCCCCATTGTGGGCACGCCGCATCGAGAGGGACTCCCACAGTGCATGCTAATGGCTGAGCTCTGCTGCCACGGGGAAGCAGCACCCAGCACACCCAGCACAGCTCCAGCACACCCAGCACAGCTCCAGCTCCCACTGCCCACCACAACAGCAGCATCTCCTCTGCATCCTCAGAATGCACCTTCTGTACGGAGGGCACATCTCCTCCTCCTTTTTTTTTTTTTTTCTAATAAAGACTTTCCTGAGCTCATGCCTAATCAGCCCAGCGGCAGGCTTTGCTAAAGAAGAGGATTTTGATTCATTTGCCAACTTTTTTTTTTTTTTGCTCTGGCCTTATTGGAGCACAGAGGACTGCCTGCTGCAGCCTACAAATGTTTCCTCTGCTAGAAAGTGCAACCCTCCTTACTCAAACATGTCACCAGAAACAAGCTTTCATAAGTATTATGTGCTCCATAATCCTGAACATACTTGTGGTTGCTGTAAATGTTTTCTCTCCTGGTATTAGCAAGTCAAATTATTTTCTCCTCTATGATTAGCCTCTTTTGCACTTAAGAAACAGGAATTCCAACCGAGTTGAAAAGCAAAACTAGGTTTAGTGGAGCATGACCTGTGAAAAATTGCAAATGACACAAGTATAAAGACACCTCACTTCTGAGCACTGTTAATTCAGCCTCTGATACGGGATAATCAGGCCACCTCTGATTAAATCTGAATTTACTCTGAAGCTGAGCCCAGATCTCACTCTGTGTTTCTGGAGAAGTCCTTAGCACAGGTAATCTTTTCCTTACTGCCTTTGCAGATGCCAAAATGAGTCTCCTTAGAGGGCTTAGGACAGGGAACACGACCACTTCTTCCCAAGCAGCCTCACTGAATGCAACGTGACCATTTCAGGAGTGAAACGACTCCCAGCAGAAGTACCACCATCACCCACTGGGCAACATGCAAACAGATGTACGGCCACGCACGCAGCTCCTCAGACGATGGAGCTCAAAGTGAGAATTCTGCCCAGTTGAAGCCTGGGGATATTGCGAGTTGGATTATTTTTTGTCACACTGATGCATTTAAATGCTCAGAATAATAGCTGGGAATAAGCCAGACAGATTCGGTTCGAGGTTCGTATCTCAGCAGGGGCGCTCAGAAGCACTCTCCTGTAGCGCTCGCTGCACAAGCTCAGCTCTGAAGCATTAAGTCCTGCTCTGGAAGAGCTTCCCCAGATGTTAGCTAGATGTCACTAAAACATACAGATGTGCACGCTGGGCTATTCCAGGAATCCCAGGCAGGTTCAGCAGCTGGGCTTTACTTCTGGTTACAGTTGATGCACCTGGGAGGAGTCTGCCTGCTCACACTACTGTGCTATGAAACCTGCTGGATTTCTGCACATCACATTGCTGGATTTCAGCAATCACTGCAGCAATCACTGCAGCATCTTCCAGCTTGCCCTCAGGGCCCTCTGCTCCCCCCCCCCACGCTGTAACACGAGTGCTAAAATAAGGGCAGAGCACATTTTGCAGCTCAGAAACCGTCTCCAGTTGCACCGAGTTTCCCCACAACTTAACTTGTGTGTCACTTATTGGTGACAACCGTGCTGTCCTACGTCTGCCCCTCTCCTAGTGGCAAGCGCTCAGGAATGTCTGGCTATGTGAAAAGTGCTACAGAAATACAACTTGACCTTACTGTTATTGTCATGAAACTAAAATTAGTCCTTCAAAGCTCACTAGTGAAATTACTCCGTAAAAAGAGCCATTGAAAGGTTGTTTCCACAGATAATCAGATATGGGCACAGGCTGAAAATCTGTGTGACACCAATGAGGTTCCTGCAACAATGCGGGTGCTGCTTCAGTGCTGGTGAGGGAGCTCATGAATAATCTATTTAGCAGCTGTAATGAAAGGAAAAGAACGAATGTTAAAGGAAATGTTGGTAAAAGGAACAACGTGCTGGATTTAGGGTGAGGGGGATGATTTTGGGGGGAGGGGGAGTGTTTGTTTCTTTTCTACGCTTATTAATATTGGTGTAGAGTATACGGTTCTGCTATGGAAATGCCCATTTATCCCAAGTGCCCCGGGATCTCGTGCATCCCCAGAGCATCTCGGACGGGAGACCTGCAGCACACAGCCCGAGCTGCTCAGTCAGCACGCTGCCTGCAGCTCCGACCTTGAAGCAAACACAAACCCGGGCCCAGAGCTCCATTCCTTCCTCAGGCGCAACTCCCAGCGAGAGCAACGGCGATATTAAGAGCAAAGAGAACGCGGGGCTGAGCCCATAACACTTTTGTCATACTCCATGGCATTGTGCTGTTGGCTGACACACGGTGACTTTCCAGGCTGAAATTTGGCAGGCGGCCCCAGGACGGGGTGCTCACAAAAGCTGCCCATTTTCACTTGTGTGTGAAGTAGCAGCGAGCCGAAGTCCACAGCACTGCCAGGTCAGAGGATCCCTCTTGGAGAAGTGGTTTTATATTAATACGACATACATGTTAAAAAGAAAAAGAAGAAGAAGAAGAAAAAAAAGCAGCCACGGATGCTGTCATTTCCTAAATGACAAGGATTACAGGTGCATGCTGCATTCCTGCTTTGCTTCTTGAGCAGGAAAAATATCCATCTGCAGTGCTATGTCTGAAAGAAGGCATGGGACGTGTCACACCCCCAGGACATACGACCGTGCACGTTTCTGACTGCGGGATCAGTGCCCATTTGTTGCACACTCGGCATGTTTCATCAGGAAAAACAACACCGAACATTTTTAGGACTGCTTCGCAGCTGAGCAGAGCTGGGAGGAATCTCCAGCGTCCCAGCCCAGCTCAGCCAAGAGTGCAAACCCCTGTACTCATGCATCGTGTGTGCCAGCACTGCCAGGGCTCGCTGCCACTCAGCGCAGCACTGCCCACCTGTAAGCAGCCGGGGCCGGGGGTGGGGAGCACCCAGCAGCACCCCCCATGCAGGGGCTCTGCGCAGCGAACCATCGCAGTGATCAGGTTGCCACCTGATGGCCACAGCTGAAATACGAAAGGAGATCAGGAAGCTCGTCCCTAACGCGTTATCTGTCTGCCCGTTGTGTGATGTCCGTGGGTCCGAGTGCTTTGCAGCATGTGCTGCCCTATGCAGGCGGTCCTGACCCCATAAGCACCAGCGCCTTGCAGCACTGGACCCACGCAAACAAGGCGACCCCAATGTGCACGCACGGACTGCTCGTGGGATTCCCTATTTATTTACCCCATTGAAATGAAGTCAGGAGGAGGCACAAGTTTTGCCACTTCTCTGGGTGAAATTTCACCAGAGTGAATAGTGGGAGCCCCCACCTATTGCTCAGCCCCTATGGGCTCTGCCCTCGAGGCTTCAGGACATAATACACACACCTTCCCTGATTTAATGTAGAACCACTGTGGGACGCATTAAAAACCAATTAACTCCTGGAGAATACCACAAACTGCAGAGTTATTCACTGAGGGAGACAGTGAGGGATGAGACAGAAGGGGATGGGATGAGCAGGAAGAACAACTCAACCACGTGCAATGTGCCCTCTCTGTGCACAGCATACCCAGTTTTGGGGTTTCACCCTTGGAGTCTGTTTTGTCTTGAGCAGTTTGGGTTATGCTATGCAAAACAAGCAGCTGTGCCACAGGTGTAGGAGCACATGAGGACTGAGCGCGGAGCAGGAGGATCAGTCAGAAGGGTTTTAATGAACACCCTACAAAGCAGCACTGCAGTACTCAGCTGCGAGAACGGGTATCAGGGATCACAGTGCATTTGGGTTTAGGTTAGAAAAAAAATAAGCTTTTTTTTTTTATGACGGGATGTCTGTTGGCAGGGGATGTACAGCAGACTCCTGGCAGCCAAAAAAAGCTCTGTTATCTCTTCATTAAAGGCACTGGAAAAAAGATGATCCTTTGGGATTTCTGTCCCTTGGCTACTGACAGCGTGGTGGCTCCAACGAAGCGTTGCAACGAATGACACATACGCCTGCACCAAACCTTTGTGGAGCTGAAGTGGTACAACAGAAAAGTCTGGAGAGGGAGAGGCGAAGGAAGACGACAGTGCTCCGACTGGGAACGAAAAATCCTAATTGCTTTGTGGCGGTTTTGCTTATTTTTGCTTCAAAGTCCCCCACGTTTCAAACCGAAAGAAGTGTGGAAACGCTCCAGTTGGGCAGAAACTCTTTTGTTGGAAACGCAGCAAAGTAGGACTTTCAAAGATAATCTCCCCACTGAGAGGAGCGGCACTACTTAGAATAAATAAATAAATGCAGCGAGAGCAGCTCTCCAAAAACTAACAAATGGAGCCGGGCATTTCGCTCGGTCCTGGACGTCAAACCACAGAGCGGGGAGAAAGCATTTGCAAGTCTCCAAAAGGAGACCTTGCAATTGGAATTCACATCTTTGCCAAGTGAAAGCTTTTCGGCTGTTGTCACCGTCTCATTGTCATTCCGCTCACTGTGGGTTCCCCCGGGTCCAGAACAGGACTCCGGGCACTATTAACATCGCAGATTAATAGCGGCGGGGAAAAGACATTTTCACAAACATGCTAAATATTAATATTAATCGATAACAATTTCTATTTCCTAACGTGGGCCAGACAAACATACCCCGGGCGTGGAGGGGAGGAGGGAGGGCACAGCGAGGGAAGGGACGGTGTCAGCAGACTGTGCGGAATAAAGGGAATCAGTGAATCAATGCGGGACGCGGGGCTGAGCCGTGAGGTGGGTGTCAAAAGCAGAGCTCTGTTGTCAGCACCAGCGAGGCACACATTTCAATGCCACAGCACTGGTCGGGTTCTCCATCCCCGGCCAAAAGCATTCCAGTGGAGCTCACCGATGTCACGCCGCGCTTCGAGCAGCAGAGCTCTGCAGGAGCAGTGAGAAGTGGCTCTGCACTGCTTTTACCGCCCTGACATCGCTGTACTCTGCAAAGAGCTTTCCTCAACGCTCGTAACACCACCTGTAATGTATGTTTTTAATTCAGATGGGCAAAACCATACTGAATTTCTAGATGGGTATTTCAGGCCTTGCACTCAGCTTATTTTTCATCATCTACAACTTCTACTAATTAGAAAAAAAACTATAAAAACTTGTTGAGTTGTTAAAACGAATTAGAGCCCAGAAAAGCTTTTAAAATTCGGTCTTTGGAAGTCTTTATCTCACATCCCTTTCATTTCGAGCAGCAGCACACCAGAAGATGCACAACCCCACTATCACATCAGTTCCCATATTATCCACTACATAACCTCTGTGCTGGTTAAACCAAACCAAACCCTTTCAGCTTGAGATATAAATTCCACTGCATCGCTGAGATTGGTCCTCTCTGAGCTGTGCAAGACTGACAGGGCAGAGGCACCATGAGCATCCCATGGCTGCATCCCTAAGGGAACATCCCATGGCTAAGACCTGCTGCTGGCAGCTCCTTCAGCTGCTGCTCCTGAGCTTGTTCCTCAACACTCAGCTTTTCCTAATTAGAAATAGTGGTTTGGTGACACAGTCCTGCTGCTGCCCCAAGCCTGGGTTCAGGGCTGGACTGCATGGAGTCCCTGCCCATGGGAGGCAGAGACAGAGACACATTTCTCCTTGGGAAATGTAAGGCAGGAGGTGATGAGCAAGGGTTTCTGCTTAAAAAAAGTCAGCTGGAAACAACTTTCACACTTCCTATGTGTTCCCCTCCAAAGCACACGGAATGCAGTGGGGTTTTAATGTCAGCCCCTGCCTGGTTTGGGGTTTTATTCCAGTGCTCCTACACATCCTTAGCTTCACTCAAAGCTGTGTTGGGCTTGAGACTACAACAAGACTCACAAATTTTGGTTATTTCTGTATGTCCTGAGCATCCTCTGGGCACCTCTGCAGAGCCCGGTGAGCACAGAGGTGGTCTTTTTCCCATAGCCTTTAGGAGCAGGAATTGCCCATTGATCTTCCATCACTACAGTTATCATAACTTAATTATGAGCTCCATGGAGGCACAAACACTGCAACACTGAATCTCGGGTGTGCATCTGTCCAAGGCACACCTCTGGCAAAACCACCTGGCCAACTTTCAGCTCATTCAAGCACACTGGTACAGAAAATCTAGCAAAGTCCGACCTAGAGGTCTGCCAGCTATTTCCCACCTTCGGGCAGGGAAACTGAGCCACTGCAGGAACTTCCACTGAAGTCTGTCTCCAAAATCACCTCTGACTGAGGAAGTGCCCTCACAATTTTCTGTAACATTCAGGACAGTGTCAACCACGGCAGACAGGAACGACGGTAAGTTCCACTAATGGCAACGGGACGTCACACCACGTGCAACCCTCCCCGGGCACTCTGTGACAAATACTGCTGTGTGTTTGCCATTGGGTTCCAGGACATGCCCAGAGAGCTGCTCAGCAGCGTCAAGCAACAGCTGATACGTTTGTAGGAATCCCACCCTAATCTCCAAAGGAAATTCACCCAATTCCTGGGAACTCTACAGTAGTTTCTGAGCCATTCAACTTCCCAGTCACACCAAGTATTGTTACGGCTCGGCTTGACAGATCCATCCATTAACATCATTATTTTTAAGCTGATTTCATTAGATTCCGCTGTAGGAGCAGTATGGGAGAGCGTGGTGGCACAGGAGGACGGGCATTGGCAGTGCCCACAGCCACATACACCGCCCCGCCGCCCTCTGCCCCTTCCCAAGGCAACCCTGGGTGCTGTGCCCACCACCTGGCCCTATTTAAAGCCACTGCATTATTCTAAAAAGGATTATTTATACTAAAAACGCTCCCGGGACTACTGTATTTGTATTTCAGGGCTGCTGCATCCCTTATTTCCTCACTGCTTTAATATAGCCCCAGGCCGAGCGGGTGAAATGACTTGCGATGCCACTGTAATTTTTATCAAGGCTTGTTCCTGGTAAAAAGCCTCTTTGTTTCAAAGAAATGTGATTTGGCCTTTTTCCTCCTCTGCTCTATTCCTTGGTTAATATACCACTTCCACCTGCCCTGGGGCAAAGAAAGGTATTCCATGGAATTGGTCAAATCTCACTGTTTTTCTTCTAAATCACAACTGGCTTTCTTTTTTTTTCCTCGACCCTTGCTAAGCACTATCTAAGCTGACAGTCTGAACTTGAGATTTTATTTGTGCCTTAACTCTTCAGCTACCGCACGGCCGTGCTAAAGAGACGCATGTCAGCGCTGGTCAAGGTGCAGCAGCAAAAACTGCAGTGTTCAGAGCAAGATGGGAAGGAGAAATCTGGCTCACGTATTTGCCGCTGGGAGCAAGCTTGGCCACTTCTGAAAGAGTGATGGCCAGCCATGTATTCCCTCCATATGGACCCAAAAATAAATGCCTGCTGCCCAATAACTTTCAACCCCATTCATGTAGCCCTAAAAACGCCTTTCAGTGATAACTGTGGAGGAGTATATTAGAATATAGTACACACAGAAAAAAATGTGCTCTGCAGACAGCACCTCTGGGGGAAGAAGTCCTCCTGAAGCCAAGCCCAACTCCCCTGCAGTTACCTACCTGGGCAGCTCACCAGTGAGCAGGTGGCCAAGGAGCAGCTCTGCCACGTCCCAGAGTTCTGCCCATCTGAGGATGTCACCGTCACATTGCCCCTCTCTCTCAGCCCCACTGCCAGCCCGTGCTCACCCATCTCCAGCCCTCACCTCCATGTTACCACATCCACCCCTTTGTTTTCTCTCTCCCTTTCAGTCACAGACACCACTTTCACAAAGTCGGAGTGCATCCAAACAAACCTCTCCGGAACACAAAATCCCCACCACTCGCCACATCCCATCACAACCGTAATAAAGATGTTTATAGTTTTAACCATCACATAAAGTGCTTAATTCCACCGAGCTTGTCCCCTCCACTCAGTCACTCCACAGCTTCATTTAGCAGGCCAGCGGTAAAAAAAATTCATTAATTTTTATTAACAGGGAGAGCCATTTGTTCCCTGTGACAATATTTGACTTGTCGAAATGATTTTCACCTCTGCCATGAGGTGCGCGCTCCCCACATACATCACCCGATTACTCCAGGAGCGGCCAGAGTTGCAGTCATTAGCCAGTGAATTAACGACAATCCACAGCACTATTAATCACGCTGACAAAAGCGTTAGCTCGCTGCTGACCCGAGCACGGCTCTGGGACACGAGCAGAGGAGAGGAGAGCACAGCCACAGGGCTCGCAAAGAAAGGGCTGTTTTATTTTTTTGTAAGCTGCTGAGGCAGGGAGAAAAAGGGAGAGGGAAGGAGAAATTGGACGGGAATGGTGGAGCGCATGGAAAGTGAGGAAGGCACAAAGGATGTAAGAGAAGGAGGAAAGGGGAACCATCAGGTTGCCTCCTAGAACTCAGTGCTTCCATTAAGCACAAGGTATTAATTTCTGTCTAATTGTCTGGGTGGCTCCAGGAGCCCATTCCCAGGACTCTCGGTGGGATGCAGCAGCCTGGCTTTACACCTGGCTTCAAAGGAGGACAGCACAGCAGACAGTGAGAACATCTCTGGGAGCAGAGCTGCCTGCCCAGTGCTCCTCTCCAAAGCCCTCTTCTCTCTCCCTTTGACAGTTCCCAGTGAGCCCCTCTCCTGGAGCATTCAGTGAATGCCCCCACCCTACTTTCATCTCTCAGCATCTGGGAGCTGCTGGTTTCAGCCCGCGGCGCGCTGCCACGTGTACCTGCAACAGTTGGAAAGGAGCTGTCACCGTAACTCGTGTAGTCCCTACTATTTGGTTTTATCACGGCTCCTGTTTCAGCTTTCTGAACACTGCACAGAAAAACACCGTCGGCAGAAACAGCTGAGAAGGGAAATGTGAAGAAGTGCAGCTCCAGTGTGGACAGAGAGATCTACACACACACTGGGGAAGGGGAATAGGGGGGACAAGAAGGAGTCCTTGCAGCGGTGCTGCACATTCCCGCTGTGAGGAACAAGCAGTGGTTAAGAACAGCATTCTTCCAGCCGTGCCCTGTGCCATCAATGCACAACTCCCACTGCAGCAGCAGCAACAGTGAGACCATTCAAAGGGATGGAGATAATGAAACCACGGCGAGAATTCCAAAAATCTGTTTTGAAAGTTCGTGCTGCTTTTTTTTTTGGTGTTTTTCATTTGTGACCTAATAAGGGACAATAACAGTGCATTTTCAGAAGAGCTCAGGGGGTTCTCCCCCCATCACCGAGGCAGTACCTCACCCTGCCCTCCCACTCCCCTCAGCCTCCATCCATCTCCCCCCAGAAGCCTTTTCTGGGCGCAGAGGAGCTGCTCGGAGCAGGTTGGCGATGGTTTGCTTTTGCCGTACCCAGTGATTTCAGAACCTGTTTCTTGTTACTCACTTTCACCGGTTTAATTCTCCTTTTGCAGTGAGGAATGTCAAGAGGAAAGCTGGGTTCGGAAATCCATGATTTCCTGTCAGTTAATTCATTTCAGCAAAACAGAAGGCAAGGTGATATTCCTGCTCAGCGTTGCAGCTCTGATACAGTAATAACCGGGGCTGTAAGGGATCCCATCTGCTGCCCCCACCCCGCACTGCTGACAGCCCAAGTGCCCACCTTGTGCCAATTTATACTCCTCCACCCTGAAGCCATTTTGTCCCATTTACAGCTTCTAAGAATTTAGACATCAAAGCAGGAACAAGACCTGATGGAGGTGCAAACCATAACCCCAGTGCCGGGGCACGCAGCTCTCCCATGGGGACCAGCAGAGCTTCCCTTGTTGGGTCCCATCTCCCCAGGCTCTGTGCAGGAGCTGGGGGCAGTGCCCAGGGCTGCTGCCCCTCTGTCCCCCACCTCCTCAGGCTGTCATGCTCTCCAGCATTGTGAAGATTTCTTTTTGACAGCTGAATCCAGAAGGATTTCCTATACAGTGCAACCCTAAGCCCTCTGCACGCAGAAGTACACACGACACAACATCTCTTCCTCTCCTGCTCCCATCCAGGTGGCCAAATGATGGCTGTTTTTCACTCTCTATTTCTCAGGAAGCATTGTGGATGCTCTGAAAACATACCCATCAATATTAGTGTTTTGTTTCCTAATGAGAGCTAACTACAGCTACTGTCCTCTCAGGCTGCCAATTCACTGCACCATCTGCATGGAAAAACAGAACCAACGAATCCCTTCCCATAGATGCTCAGGAAAACCCTACGCCCCACAGAGAACACTTACAAAATAAATGGCATGCTGCTATCATTGCTATCATTTCAGCATCAAACTTCGGCTGCGTAGCATCCTGGCTTAGTGCTGAGCCCTTCCCTTCATCTATAACTTCTTGTGTTTCCTCCTGTGTCACTCACTGGTTAATTCTGCACCAGATTTACAAAGCCATATGCATGCAAATTACTATGGAAAGTTCTCTAGAAATAAAATGCAGCAAAGTACTTTAGGTCAGTGGTAAGTTCCTTCTACACCGTTTTCCTTTGAGAAGACAGACAGCTGGCTTTGCAAAAGCCCATCCCCTCTGCCTGGAGCAAGGTGCAGGCTCAGCATCCCAGCACCACGGCCCTTATTCTACCCAGCAAGGAGACAGAAAGCAAAACTGCTTGTTAACCTGTGGCTGAGCAGACACGAGGGCTGGGGCAGCACGCACAGAGCTTCTCAGTGCTCACTTCTCTCAGCTCTCCGACATTCCTCAGCTCTTCCACCTGAACTCAGCTCCCCGATTTATCAAGCACCTCTCTGTGTGTCTGAGGTCTGTACTCTGCACCCTACACCTCTAACAAAGGGGGGGTGAGGAACTGGGAGGTGTGAGCACAGTGGTTTCTTACAGCCACGGGAGCAGGCTGCAGCTGCCCCACGAGGTCCCTGCTACCCCCGATCACCAACGCCTCTGTTCCCAAAGCAGGAATTCACTTCAGGGGATGAATGCATAGGGAATCACGGTAGATTTGTTTTTTTTTTTTTTTTAAGGTTGTGAATTAACTGAAAAAAAAAAGTAAAAACAGAAGAAAATAATTTTTAGATCGACCCAGACAGCTTAACTCAATTCACGACGGGATCTGCTTTTCCAGATCTGGGACATCTCAGTGCTTTTGTGCTCTCCAGTTTTCTTTTTTAAATTCGGGTCATTTCAGGTCAGAATTAAATGTTTCAACTTTTCTGAAAGAAAACCCTTTACAAATATATGCCCAAGCCTCTCTTTGGATATTTCACCATTTTCCATTTCTCCGATCAAAGCCACTTTCCAAAGCCTACCTCCCACGTCCTTTCCTTCTTTTATAAATCAATCAGCTGTTAAAAACGCCACCGCCACCATTTTAACCCGGGACAGCCACTCTGCTTTAGCACAGCAGTTCATCATCTCTCTGGGGATGCAGAACTCGGGCAGGCATTTCCACGGGCACGGCTGCAGTGAGCTCAGGGCTCTGTGCTCTGTGCCCAGTGGGCTCTTCCCGCACGCGCAGATACGGAAATCTGGAGATCACAAAAAGGAAAATCTGGCGCTTAATGTTTTTTCCGTACCACTTTCTGGCTGCTTTATATCTTCTTCTGAAATGCGTGGTGAATGAAAACATTAAATGTTTCACAGACTTTTTAACTTAGGGTCTTCATCCCCACATATTTTTCATATTACTCATATTCCCCTGCTTGAGTTAAACTCAAACAGGCCTGGAACAACTTCATTAACATAAAACCACATGATAATAGGAAACAGAGCCTTTTAATGGTTTATTTTCTTATTATCTTGTGATATATTTCATCTTCCCCCCCTTTGCAGAGTGCTACTACATTCTGTTTTCACTCTGCTGGCTGGGTCGAGGCGAGCCCTGCTTGGCAGCAGGGAGCAATCACACACCGAACAGCAGATCCCATTAAGCCCAGGCACTTCCAAGCTCCCGAGCTGCAGAGCACAGTGTCACTACGTCAGCAGACAGACCAGGGCTGGACATCCCGCACCCCAAATCATCACCTGCAGGCAGACAGCACTCACCCCACACAGAGTGCTGTGTGCTGGGAGCTCGCTGCCCGCTGCTGCCAACGCAGCTCCTTGCTTTCCCTGCCCCCTCTGCAGCTCCCAGCTTTGGAAGTGCCATAGCAGCCGGGTTGTATCGGGCCAAACCAGGCTGTGTGGATCAAGGGCAGCCATAAAGGCTTTGGTGAAAGCAGCAAAGCCCTGTGTGTGGCTTTACCTTCACGCCTAAGCATCCTGTGCTATGTCACAACCTTGCCCACATAACCCCTGTGCAATGTCACACAGCATCGCTGTACAAAAATAAGTCCTTACCCTCTCGGTTTGGTAATAATTCACAGGCTTGGCTGGCCAGGGGGTACGACAAGGGAATCTCTTTTGCAATAACACATTTTCTTTTGTCCTAAGACCACAGTTTCAAAATTCTGGAGTTGCAACATTTCTGTGAAGGTTAAAGGAATCTGAAGTTCATGAGGAATTGCATCTGTTTCGGGGTGGCTCTTCTGACTTATTTCCATCACTCGTACTTGTAATACTGCAATAACAAATACCAATTCTGTATGGGATCTCTACCTTGAAACACTGCCGTTTATTTTCTTGCTTTTTTTTAACACGCCTCATAGAGCTTCCCCAGCAGTGCATACGCCAAGGATTTGCTACAGCTTTCTTCCTACTTCATACATGATAACCAGCCCTAATTAATCAAAGCATGCAAGGGGAGTGCATTATGTCCCACGATGGAGTCCATTACCTAAGTATTCATTGACTATATTTAATCTGTTGCTGGAGAGGCTCGGCAGCAGCCTCAGACTCGTCTTTAAAAAGGAATGGCAATTTCTAGGATTCCCATTCTATCATAGCTCAAAGTAGGCTCTGTGAATAAATGGGAGAAGGAAATCAGTGAGATATATTAGCACCACTATATATTTTTCATTTCCCTCTGTCTTTGCTTCCAAAAGAATATTGGTGATGAATTTGCAAATGGTTCTGGATTATGACAGAATTTTTTACCCTTCATTATTTATCCCCCCACTGAACACCTCTATTAGAGATTACAGTGACAAATGCATGAATAAAAGGCAAAGACAATATTTTAGCACTGCGGTGTAAATCTCCTTTTACGCATTATTAATTTAAAGAAATCCATTACAGCATACAGCTCTGAGGGGAAGACAAGGTTACATCCGAACCGCTCTCGGCAGCTGGGGTCAGTGGGACAGAGCCCCAGCAGGGCTGAGCCCCCCAGCTGTCCCTCTGGAAAACACACTTTTCTCCCTCATTCTCCATCTCTTTCTTCGCTTTCATTTCACTCGGGACAGTGGTGGCTGACGGCCCAGCTGAGCTCTGCTCATCTTCAGACTGCTCACAGTAAGATGCTTCTCCTGGTCCCTGTGGACCCTTATTCACCACAACCATGGAGCACCCCTAACGGTGACCCTACGCTAGCCAGGTTTCCTTTTGGTACAGACCTCCACACAGCCTTCCTCCAAAAGCCTCTGAAATAAAACTAACTCTTTCTACCCTCTTTCTTGTTTATTTTCCCAAAGACAGGGATTAAATCGTGGGCGATCTCCTACAGCTCCGAGCTGAGCACGGCTCCGCACAGCATCTCCCTCCAGCAGAGCAAGAAGGGGAGGAAATGCTGTTCCTATCTAGAGGAAGGAAATAGGAAAACAGATGGAAAGCACTCAGAATTGGAACAAGTGTGTTTTAAACAATACAACAGGTCCCTTTTACTCCAAAATAACAGAACGCTACTGTGGAAATCTATATACAATCATGGCATCGACAACAAAGATAACAGGGAAATAATTCTGTGAACCTGAACTGAAAGTACGTTTTGTGAGAGATGCTAATCACCAGCCACAATCTCCATATAGCTCCCATCACGCAACACCAAGCCTTTGATTTCACTTGATTTATTTTTCTTAAAACTCGTAACAAAAGACTTCGTAGGACTAAAATACCCACAGCTTATGCCTACCAGAGGTTTGAAAAATACCACCCATCTGCGAGAATTAATTTATCACCCGTTCACTCATGCTGCTGTGGGCTGAATTCCCTGCAGTTCACCTACTCAACACATCCAGTCTTGTTCTGTGCATGTTCACTGATGGGCTCCTAAGAGATCATGGGTTGCTCTGGTTAAATCCAATCCTACAAACACCGATGAAGCACCGGATCAGGAGGGGTTCGTGAGAACATGTGTGTGCTCAGCTGCTGCTAAGGATGAGAAACACTGGAAGGAGCACACAACTCGCATGTCTGAAAACCTGAGATATCTGTTCCATTTTTAGCATCAACATGGGTTGACTAAGCACTTGAGTTGAAGCTCTGCGTTTGAAAATAGTGGTTTTAAGCAGTCAGACATTTCTGCATTGCAACAATGCTGGTAAGCATCTAATTCTGCTCCCATCGTCCAGTCTTGCAGGGAACGCCAACAAACTCAATCTGAAAGGATCTCGTACTCCAGCCCTTCACCCTTCCAAAGAGTAACCCCTTAACATGACAGCTAGAGATGTGGCACTGGGGGACATGGGGAGTGGGCACGGTGAGGATGGGATGGGGTTGGACTTGATGATCTTGAAGATCTTTTCCAAACTTAACAATTCTGTGATTCTGTTTGAACTGTGTTGAACTATGTTGTCACTTGAGCCTCCTTTTCCTCTCTAGTTCATGTTCTCTCCAACACGCCTTGGTCTCCTGCTGAGGTTCTACACGATAAATTCATCTTTTTAATGCCAACAGGGAAATGGCCAACTTACTTAGTGAAAAGCAACGGGAAAATAGTCAGATTTGGAATTACACGTGCCAAATTAACAAGTACAAAACATTTCATTCCTTGATAGCCAAAGGCACGTCAGGAAATAAATGCTTATCAAACACTATTCACTGCTTTAAACTTTCAAGAGCGATGTCCCAGGGTGTACTAGCCCATTTGAAACATCCTAAAGGAAATGTCTATGTGGAGTGCAGGTACTCGTAGCTTTCTGGGAAATTGGGCTTCTTTAAGATGTTTAATATTGGAAACTTAAGCTCACTAGTTCTCTTTCAAAATGTAGACCATGGTTCATTGATTTCTTTCCTTCTGAACTGAGGATCTCAGTCAAGGGGGTTGAAAATAAGATACGTAATAGTAATTTTAAACCCCTAATTTGTTTGCCCTCCCCCATGCTCCCTATACCTTCACAATAAATCCTTTGAAAAAGTGGAAATGCTTTAGTGAAAAGACTGATGGGAAACGTTAAAAAATATCATGCAAGCAACATCAAGTTATCTCTGTTATTTTAGGCAAAACATATTTCCTGCTCTTTTCCCTTCAGACTTACTTAGAGTCTGCTGTAGAGCTCAGGCTTCAGACTACCCTGTCAATCAGCGATTAGAGAGGTCGCTCATATTGGGGTTTTACCAGCATACAAACCTCCTTCTGTAGAAGTAGCTTCACCTGTACAAAGCCCTTGTGTTGACACAGCACAACTCGGTGCGTAGCACGGCTTCTGTAGGTGCAGCAGGTCTGCCCACAGCCCAACCCACGTGCATGTAGAGCCCTGCAAATCCCCAATCCCATCACTGCATCTCACCCAGCTTGGGGGGTCCCTTACTTCAGGGAGGAGGGATGCCTTCCTCTTCAGTAGGGACTTCAGCTTTCAGAATGTTAATATTTAGTAAAATGCAATACCTGAAAGCCCACAGTGCCGCTTTCCCCAGCATGGATGTGTGGAGAACTGCCCTAAGAACTACTGCAATAGACTGAAATTTATATAAAAAATCACATCAATAATGCCATAACCCACAACTAAGGCTGCTGAAAAGGGTTATTATTGCACCTCAGCGATCCTGTCCTAATAAAAAAGAAATTAGTCTGTTTAATAACAGTGCATAATGAAGACTGCAGAATAAAGCATGAGATAATTTGTCAGTGATTAGAAGGTCAATGGGTCAACTTATGAACAAGTGAGTTGCTTTACCTGAGGGGAGCCACTGCTGTAACCCGAGAAAGGCCCTGCTTTGTCTCGCCTATCTCGCCATGGGTACGTTATCAAAACGAAGCTGCAATTTATCAGCTGTGAGGAGACGCAGCAAGGCAACTACACGTCTACCAGGGGAACCTGGAATGCTCGAGTCTGGGTTGAAAGGCTTTTGTAAAACACTGCTCCAAATGCAAATTTNCAAATACTGCATTTGCACCACAAATTTGTTACAAGATGACTTCACTTCTGCTGCAGTATTTTGCATCACGGCCATGTCAAACAGCAAAGCCTGCAGAAATAATTAAGTTCTGGTTTGGTTCGCAGCACTTGCACCATTTACCTCTGATCCCATCCTCACTAATTCTCTCCAGGTATCCTGTACATATTTGCACTTACAAACAGAGAAGCGTGGAAGAATTTTTATCCCACTGTTGCTGATGAGAAATAAACCCTGGAGGTCTGACATGATGTGGCCGAGCTGACAGAGCCAGGGCTGGAAGCAAGTGAAGCAACCTCAGCTTTTACCAAACCCTCAGTCCGAGCCTTTGCCACAAACTCATCTTTCCCTTTCACTGCTGGGGCTCCCACTGCTCTGCCTAAAAGCCGAACACTCCCCACAGGGCATCTCTGGTGACCCCACAGCAGAAGGAGCCACCTGCAAACTGCCCAGTGCATCCTGCAAGCATCCCATCCCATCTGTGAGCTGAGCACAAGTTCCCTTCCCTGAGCACTGAGCCCCAAAGTGCCTTACAGACTGTGGGTACTGTGCTGGCAGAGGTGTTCACGAGCAACAGCGCGTTAAAGATGCGGCACGGTGTGACCTGATATTCCTGAGCTCCTACAGAACGCTCCATTCACAAGGAGACAACAAAGGCCATCTCTGGATCTTGGAAAAGGCTGAAAGTTCACTCCCAACCAATTCAAAAACGTATCTTTTATTTTTGTACAGCTCTTGTGTAAAATAATTAATCCATGTAAATTATTCCTTCTCTTAAGAAGGCTGCAAGCATTGCCAGCTGCCTTCATATGCACACACGTGCAGAGCCAGGTAAAGCATCTCTGTTTCATAGGGTCAGGTTTCACTCAGCATCAAGGGACACACAGAAAAGCTCACTGCATTTGAATTGACAATAACACTGTGACTTGAGCTCCGAGGAATCTGTACACCCCCCCCCACCCCCAAGCCTGCAACCACCTTCTTTTTGCTTAAAATAATTAAATTGGATGAGGCAAGATACCTGATCAGTTAACTTTTCCATTCCTCCATTTCCAATGAAATAAAATCTAGCAACAAGTTTTTGCAAAAGATGGTGTTCTATGCCAGTGGGTCAGTGGCCAACTTAACCATAACAAATAATAGTCTAGTCTTTCAAAGTTTCAAAGATTTTTCTTTAAAGGGAAAAAAAAAAAGAAAAAAAAGAGAGGCTGAGTGCTAGAAGACAGTTTTGGATTTCCTCTGCATTTGTCCACTGCCAAGTCACTAGCACATGTTCCCCCTAGCTGGCTAACACATCCCTGCGGTGAACACGTGCAAACTGCAGCCTCAGACAGCCCCACTGCAACAAAGTCACCGACGTGAACGGCGACCACGTTCGTGCTGGGACTGGCATTTCTTACGAGCACAAAACTCAGGCAGCATGCAGAGTGACGGCGGCTTCCTGGGGCTCGCTGTGTGCTTCCCGCAACGTGAACGGCTCTGGTTGCGGAGGGGTTAAAATATTTCAGTTCTGAGTTAAGGAACAGTAAAAGTCTGAGTCCAGAGACACTTTTTCCTCCTTTCCGACGGTGATTGGCTTCCCCTGCACCTCTTTTGTTTTGAGAATTTCGGAGTATGCAGACTTGTGTAATGCAGAGATTGCTTCCAATTTAATTTAGTTGTTTTGTCTTTTATCATAATGGAAATGAGCGCAGGATCCTTCCCAGGCTTTCTGCCACGTAAAAGGATGCAGACCTCAGTCTGGTGGCTCCTCACAATAACGGGGGAGGGGGAGAAGGGCTTACTGAGATGTCTCTGTGAGGGTGAAACAGCCTCTCCTGCCCCAACAGCAAGACCCAAAACCCGCTCCTGGAGTACATAACACATGCTTAAGCACCACACGCCCCAGCTCAGCTCGCTGTTTCCCCCAGCAGCTCACCCCAGCCCTTTGCTGCCCAGCTCCCTTGCCCTAAGCACACGGTGTGAGCAGGATGTGGCCAGGCACTGCAGGAGAGGCGTTACCTGCACGGGCTGAGCGCGCTGCCTGGGCCGGACAGCCAGCACTTCACCAGGAGAATAACAAATAACGACTGTTGTCTTTTCACAGTATAAATATTTGCGCTAATAATCGTTCAGGAGAAATATGCGAAGCTTTCAGGATTTACAAACATTTTTTTATTTTTTTTTTCCAAATTCCTGGCCTGCCGCCAAGCACTTAGCGGAGAATACTGCGCTACCGAGCACAAATCAAACCGCAGATGCAAAAAATGACAACCGTTTATTTATTTATTTATTTATTTTCTTCCTTTCCATTTCAGCTTCAGCCCAACACTAACACCCCTAATACCCTGCCGGTCAGCATGGGACCTGAGCAGGAAGGGGGTCCCACCTTATGCACAATGATGCTCCTGACAGCAGACACTGAGTTAGGGTCAGGGGGTCCCTGTCCATGGGGAGAGGTGGGTTTCAACCTGGAAGGCAGAAAAGTTCCAAGAAATCCTGCTCGGAAGGGATGGAGCAAATATGGAGGAGGAGATGTACGACCACTTGTGACTGGTGAGCCTGTTTCTATTCTAACACACATTAGGCAAATTCATTGCTTCTGGCACCGAATGCAGCTTCAGGACCAGAAGAGGAAGCTTTGTCCTCATACTCGATCCTTGAAGGCACAGCCTCGTCAGAACAGGACAGCCCCGAGCTCTGAGAAACAGCCAGAAATGTTCTGAGTCAGAGCTGAGCTGTGCTCGCAGAGCTGCGGACACAAGTGCCAGTTGTTCCACGGAAAGCAGTATCCTCTTCATTGCTTTTGTATTTAATAAGGCCGCATTTCAAGAGAAATAAAAAGGAAAAACAAAGCAGGTCTTAAATTTTAGAACTACTTTATATTGCCGTAAGAAGTGCCTTTACTGACTAACCTGAGAAATGCCATGCAAACGTGGGGTGAGTCCCTGCAGGGAGTGGGACCACACGGCCTTCAAGGGCCCCTTCCAACTCAAACCACCCTACGATTCCAAGTGCATTTTTAGCCAAAAATGACTATCTAAAGAAAGCTCAGAATATTAATTCATGATGTAACAGTATTTTCAGTCCTATAACCCAGCATTTCCACAAGAAGAATAACTGACAACAAGCCACCAGCATACTGAGTAGAGGAATTTTGCATAATTAGCACTGGCCCTAAGCTTTGCTAATAGCTTCAGGAAATCTGAAGCATGGGCTCTGCTGATCCCCACGCATTAGTGGCAGAGCTGAAATTCACCATTGTTGCTCTCTGTGCAGAAGGATATGAAAGACAAATTATTACAATGCACTGTATTTTGACAGGGCCAACAGATGGGATTTTTTTGAGCTTGGAACTTCTGAGAAGAACTGTTGGGAAATCGGGTGGACAGATTTCGACGCGCATTTGGTAACAGAAACAGTTTCAGGAGTCCCAGCTCCTGCAAAACTCCCTTGGGGTCCCAGTGTCAGGGGGATCCGGCAGCGTGGGGTGTGCTCCTGAAGCTCAGGGGAACTGCTGCTATAGGGTTAAGGGGTGGAGAGGCGAGAGGAAGAAACCCACACGACACAACACAAACAAAGCCAAGCCCTGCTCCAGTATTTGTCCACCTGCTTGGACTGCACAGGACTGTAGCAGAGCAAACAAAGCTCCATGACAGCAGCAGATAGCACAGTTCATGGTTAACTTCAAGTAGAGCAGAACACACCTCTGCAGAAATAGCAGCAGCTCCAAAAACTTCGGAGGAAAAAGCAAAGCCCTGAGCCCCAAACAAGCAAACACCACACAGTAAGAACAAGAAAGGCAATGAAAGCAGTGAGCCTTGACATCACTGCCTAGCACCCAGGGTCTGGGAACGGAGCGTGGCAAAGGAGAAAGCTGCGGATAAAACGATACAGCAGGAAGGAATCCAGGACAAACCCTGGAGAAACAGACACCAGCAGCTCCTCCCGCAGCTCAGCTGCTCATTTGTGCAGCTTCAGAGAGCTGGAGCGGGCTGTGCATCTGAAATTATTCCTCTGCTTCAGATAGGTATCTCCCGAAGTACATTTGGCAGCAGTCATAACCGCAGAAATACAGTATTTACAGAGACAGCATTCATCAGAGCCCGTTCGTAACAGCGATACGCGGGTATTAGTAACAACTTCTTGATGGCAATTTGCTGGGTTTGATCCTTTATTATGGCACATCCACGATGACAAAGCTTTCTCCTCACACACAACCCTTTTTTAAAGCCATCTTTAGTTCTAAATGGGAGACTATAAAATATCTTTATTAAAGTTTGCTCTTAGATTAGTAAGAGGGCAATAGCGCACTGCGGCTCTCAATCTAGTGCGCACATTTCCCCCCTAATGATAAAGTAAGGGAAAGCAATGCGATGGCTCTTTCTACCTCCCTGATTTATAACTGTCTATGACTATAGGTCAAACGAATGAAAAGCACCTGGGGAGCACGCTGCAGGAACAGGGCTGTGGTGTGATAGCAACCCTGGAGTGCTGGGGAGATGGCGAGGCCGGCTCACTCAGACAAATTAGATAATTAAATGGAAACAGGCTAGATAAATTGCACTTTCTTAATTGGGTTATCAAGAAACAATAGTGACTATGAATGACCTCACTGTCTGTGTAGTCTAACACTTCTCTCCATAGGAACTAGGAGGGAGTTATTTGTCTACGCTGGGGTTATTGTTGGCCTAGAAAATGAATACTTAAGAGCAACGTGGTGGTTTTTTTTTCTCTCACCAGAAGCCATTACCGATAAAGATCTGGGTCTGCTGATATGAGGTGGGAGTGTGCGGAGAAAAGATGGATTGCGTGAGCCTCGCATTACAACTAAATAGATCTTTCACCAAATTTAACTCTGCTTTTCCACACCCACAAGTTTGCCATCGCTCCAGTTGTTCAGACCAACTGGTTGTGTGCTAAAGAGATAAAACACTACAGTGCTTGTAAGGTATGACAGGGAATGGGATGGGACGGGATGGGATGGGATGGGATGGGATGGGATGGGATGGCACAATCTGTGCTTCAATCCCCTGTTCTCCCTCCAGCTCTCAGATAACACACAGATCTGTCACTTACAGCAACTACTAAAGTCTAACAGGAAAGAATAATTAAGAAAACTGCCTCATTGCTTGCATTACCAGGCTCTTTGGTCTGCAAACAGACCTGGGAGAATGCTGTTCTACAGATGAGCAGATGCTGCAACTGGAGTCAAGCAAATACATAAATACATCACTTCTTCAACAAAATGCAAGCTTCACCTACTCCTTGCTACTGCGTTGCTACAGAAAAGAGTTGAAGGCTATCTGAATACAGGATGCATTTTATTTCTGAGTAATATCAAAATCTTGATACAACCTGTTTGTCTATCGCTCCAACATTCTCAGGGACTTTGCTAAAAATGCAAAATAAAAACTCATGTCTAGAACTCCATTGGAGAAAACCACACTGAGCAACTCACATGTTTACCATGCACAGCAGAACGACCATGCACAGGGGTGGAAAATAGGACATATACTCTAAAAGAACATTTGAAAGACAGAGCAAGCATATGGCTTATGTTTAGAAATCTCTCTTGGCTCAGCAACCCCAAGGCTACATGCTGCATTGAAGCCCAGGCTTAACTTGGTCTTAGCTGTCTGTCTGCTGTATTTTGTTAAAACAGCTTTCACTGAGATAATGAATTTTATGATCTTACTTGTGCTCAGCTATTAACAGCCTGAAATTGATTCTTATCCCACGCACTCACACTCCCATTTACTCCTGTTCTCTGCTCACAATGCAGAAAGCAGCTGTACCTGACAAACCACAGTGTGTGCTGGGATTCTTGCAGATTGTTAGCATGAACTTCAAGCACTTCCTCCAAGACAGCGTTACCTCAAGCTACTTTAACTCAAGGTTCCTATTAAGATACCACATTTTCTATTCTTATTTTTATTCAGAATGACAGGAAACCAAAAACATCAAGTGCACACTCTTTTCTTTGAGCCTCCAAGACATAATGAAAAGCATATCCAGGGGCTGCACCCAAGAACATGCTCAAGATTGGCTAACTACAAAAAGGCCACTGAAATTCTCCAGCCTTCTGCCTAGCACAAGACACTGGCAAGTTTGGGTACGTTAAAAAATAATTTAGAGAAAAGGAAAGCAAGACACTGTCATTTCTACTGCACATTTTGTCCTAAGATCTTAAGTTGCTCAGCAATGTCAGCATCAGC
This sequence comes from Odontophorus gujanensis, assembly GCA_013399175.1. Lineage (NCBI taxonomy): Eukaryota > Metazoa > Chordata > Aves > Galliformes > Odontophoridae > Odontophorus > Odontophorus gujanensis. The sequence continues at coordinate 146,849 of VXAB01000080.1, forward strand.
AAAGCAGTAAAGTACTCACATTCTTTTTTTTTAATTTTTTTTAATAGAAGTAAGCAACCTGTGGCACAAAGAAAAGGAATCTAAGAGAGTATCTGACCTCTTCTAGACAATGAACACTTGGAAGACAACTGAACAAAAGCAGTTACACACTGGTCGGACAGCTTAGGGCGGTCCTGTGAGTTTTTGGTGAATCAGTCAGTGCAGTCGGCAGTGTTTTCCTAGGTCTTTAACCATTAAATATTAACAAGTTGGTTGAAAACTGAATGCTTTCAGAGAGGAAAGATGACAAACTTTCCCACCTTGAAAAACAGCAGAGATTTACTCTGTCAGATACAAGTTCTGGCTGCCAGTGAAGATCTGCTGCATGGAACTTTCCTCTCCTTTTACTTTTCAGGAAATCATTCAACAAGAAATGTAAATGCATTTTGCTTTATCCTTTCCTCTTCAAAAAAAAGACATAAACAACAACAAAACCACTCGAGAAAAGAGATATTAAATTAAAGAGATATTAAATTAAGCATCTCTACAGGGCACTCTTCAAGACGAAGTTTAAGGCAACTCTACCACCATGAATTTTCACAGGGCAGAGTCTTCTAATTTTACCTGGTTAAAATCAAGCATCCAAAGAAATCTTTAATTATTTACAAATTTGCTTTTCCTGGGAATGGTCATTTGCACTGAGTTCAAGCAGAGCAATAATTATGTTTAATTTTAGCTAAAGCTAGGCCATTTTTCTCCTTCTACACTTGTATTAATAAATTAATTACACAGTCCCCACAGCAGCTGCCAGACAACTAAAATTTGCTTTTGAATTCACTCATTCAGCACCTTCTAAAAGGAACCAAGGCACAAATGTAACCTCAAAAGCAGTCCTGGTGATGGATAATTTGCCTCTACGTATTAGACCAATGCATATAGGTTCAACATAAAAATATCAGCAATCGTTTGGGAGATTTACATGAACCTTCTGCAGCTCTGCCTTATAGTCAAGCAGGGGAGAGTTAATTATTTCCCCAGAATTTATCTTCTCAATGGATATCCACTGGAATGCTATTCGCACTACTTTGCAGTGAACTCTGCTCTTTCCTGCCTTCCTCCCAGGAAGTCACAATCGAAGACAAAAGCCTGCAAATGATAGACAAGGGCAGAGGCCATGTCCAACTTTGATATCTTGTTGATAACGTATTGTACAATTAGATCAATTTGACAATTTCCATTATGGCTGATAAAATATTTATTGAGCCTTGGAGATGATGTCTGATCCCCGTGCCATTTGTTTTACTAATGGGGGAGATATTTACCAAATCAGTAAAAAGCATTCAAATTTCAGATCCTCATAGCCTCCCCAACATTAGATTTGCAAATTACTGGCTGAAACCATAAATTACAGCACAGCGCAGCCAGGCTGATGCCAAGCTGACAAGGTAGGTAGATGGCTTGCGATGACATTGTTTCATAGAAGCATTAATCATAGCAGGAAAGAAAATACTCTCAAATTGGTCCATAAGTCTAAATATTAAGGAATGAGAAGCAGGTTGCTGGGAGATAGCTTTAGTTGGAGCTTGAAAATTAGGAAATGAAAAAGCTTTTCTATTATTTAACAAATCATCTTAATAATGTTTTACGCTCAAGTGTCAGCAAGCAAAGGAAATTCCTATTCCTTCCCATTTGCTCTTTATCCTCATTGCTCTTTAATAGGAATACTAATGATGTGAGGATCAGTTCAGATGTAGCCCAAGGTGCATTTTTCTTCTGCTATAGCTTAACTAAAAAGGATAAATGCCGAAAGGAAATTTTAATTTCTATGTTTATACCTTTTGCTTTGTCAGCAGCACAAACAGGGGCTACAGCTCCTCTTGTGCCTTAATGTTCAAGGTCAAGTGTACATTTACTTACGTGCAGGCCAAACTTATTAAAATCCCACAAATCAGATAAACTGCAAAATCCAGCTTACCGTGAAACACTGACACAGCAGTTTGTAATCTTAGGAAAAAATATACGTGTATCACTGTTGATTAAATACAAACCCCGCTGATTAATTTAGAGAAAAACACCACCTTACAGGGATGATTATACAATGAACGGCTTAAAATGCTTCCCTGCTAATAGCATTGTCAAAAAGCAGAGCCTTACAGTACATTGACCGGGGGAGATTCATAGCATGGCATGACTGAAGTAAGTTGAAGGTGACATATTTGTCTAGCAGACATAATTAAAGCTATAATATCGGTGCTAGAGGTCAGAGTTGTGCAGTCCTAAGGCAAAAGCAGTTTGAAAGAAAAAGCTCTGAAATAGGGGAATGAAGAACGATGCTGGCCAAGAGTCTGACACCTCTCAAACTCAAATTGCAAAGGTTTGTCTCAGCAGGCCTGATGCTCACATTTTCCTTCTGTACACCAACAAAACCAGGTCACCCAGGGTTCAGGAGTGCCAGCAGGAGCTGCACAGAGGCACTTTGGTGCCCAAGATGTCCAGCACAGCTCAGCACTCCCCAGTTACCCACCTCTGCAGAAAGCTTGAGCTGTGCCTGCATGGAGCTCAAGCACCACGACTCATTTCAACGCCCAGAAAGCACAGCAAGAGAAGGTCCTGATGGGCTGAACTACTGTGTAATGGTTTAAAGATGCTCTTCCATTAGGAGACCTGCTGTAAGTAAAATAGTAAGTCTATTTCTCTGCAAACGTTTGAAATCCAAATGACCTTTGCTCGGTATCGCCAAACTAACACTGAACACGAGATGCCCCATGTGTTAGGAGAGTACCCAGCAGAGCCTGTGCACAAGAGCTACACCAGCAGCACATCCCAGATAGTGCCTCTTGCTGAAATTGACATTTTGAGGTCCACATCACGTGGAATGCTGGACAGGATGAGACTTCCCCGTCTCTGTGGTTCACACCACTGCTTGTTCCCACTGCTCCAGACTTCACACCTTTACTTTAAACATCACTTAGGCTTTTAAGCTGTCTCTCTCAGTGCAGCACACACTTAACGTATCATCACTCGCAGAAGTATTCCACCAGCATGCATTTTAGCATTTTGACAAGAGATGACGTGGGGTGGGGTGGGACGGGGGCTGGAGGAATTCACCTCTGAGCTCGCAGGAAAGCCCTCATTACCCTGGTGGATTTGTGTGTAAAATCAGAGCTGGCGGTTCATTCTCAAGGTGTGCCGGTGTTCAGAAAGAAGTCAAAATCTTTATTGCTTCCGACTCCTTAAAAGTTTACACAGCCTTCCAAAGGCACCTGAAAATTCGCGTGGCCCCCTATACCTTTTGCCAGAGCACTGCTGATGCAAAGCAGCTCCAGATCCCTCTTCCTTCCACTCCTCCATGCCCCCAGCTACTCACAGTGGCCAAGGGCAAGGGCAGTGCACCTTTAAGAATGAAACCTCCCAGCAGAGCTGCTTTGTTTGAGATAGCGAGGTTATTGTCCCTCGCGCTGTCTGGCAGCCCTCCTGTCCCTTGGATTTATCTCACACACATGATGCAGCTTTGTGGAAGGGATCGGGAGGGACTTTGCATTCCTCCGGTAGGATGATATGAGTTTGTATCTAAATCTGTTCCATATGACCCACCTCACATGGTTGGTGTCTGGCCGATCCACTTGTAAAGGTCAAGGAGTATTTCAACGGAGGCTTCACAGTCAAAGGGTTTGTTAATAATAAAAAAAAACCCTTCTGATAGAAGCGGCACTTCATAAAGATACTGTGAGCATTCTCTATCCTTTCGCACAGATATGTTGAAGGACCACAAGAGGCACAGGTGCAACGTGAGGCTTTATCTGGGGGCTGTGCTAAGGGTCTCACAGCCTTTCCTCCTTCGATAGCTGAGCTTCCAAACAAGCTGGGATCATTTACATCCGTCCAAGTCCAACAGAATGTGCCAAAGAAAGCACTTTCTCACCAGATGTTGAACAGATAACGATACTTTTTGATCTGACACATTTTCATTTTGCTTCTGGCTCAGCAGAACTGTTTGAAGGCCATTCAAACCTCTCCAGAAGCTACGAAATGTAAATGTTAAACAAGTTCAAATCCATACCCCAGCCTCCCAACTGATCCGTCTCAATCAAGAACTATCAGAAACGAGTGGAAGTAAATGGGGCCGACCCCAATCCCAACCTTGCTAACCTGAGTGCTCTTGCCATCTCGCGACCCTGATGCAGGTACCTTGCCAAAATCCTCAGTGAGTTTATCTTTGGCAAAGCAGTTCTCCTTCCTCCAGGCAGCAGAGCCTCACAGCACACTGCGTGCTGCCACTCCACTCATGAACACGTTTTGTGGAGACCGCAAGGGACACCTCAAGCACATCTTTAATGCTAAGGCCACCCAATGTAGAAATGAACGGGTAATTCTGCTCCCCAGTCACACCAGCAATCTGTCCATTTAAAAAATGCAAATATATATATATATATATTAGGGAAGAGCAAAGTACCAACTGAGATATCACATTTGCCAGCCAAGAAACACAACAGGAAGGAATCCAGGGTGCAGTGCAGCACAGTGCCATGCAAGTCTCTAGCAGAGGAGGCAGAACCACAGAGTGCAGTCCCGGGCTGAAGGACTGAAGATCATCCACAGAAAAATCGACAGTGAATGGCAACACATAAGTGCAAAGTGCACAGAAATATTTCTCTAAGGATCTGGTCTTGGGGAAGATGAAAATAAAGCTCATTTTTAGCCAAGAGGCGAAAGGAAAACTCACACAGCCATTTTCCATCTTAATATTTCTGCTGAAGTGTGACAACCAAATAGCTGTGCTGCAGTTCTATGCTTCAGCTCTTTGAGGGATCTGCAGGCAGCATGGAAATGCCCGTCTCCCATCAGGCAGTCCGACCCCTGTAACTACCCGTGGCTCTCAGGCAGCGGCGCTGCCTAATGCTGACCATAAAGAAAATAGCAAGATGAGGTCTATGAAAAATGCCACGCTGGCATTGGCTGAGACGATTCGAGGCTTTAATGTTTTAACACAGACACAGTGCTTTAACACAGCTAAGAGTTGTCGCTACCGGTTTAAATGGTAAAAACCATCCAACTGCTTTAAATCAGGTTTGACTGCATCCTGCCTCATGGTACAGCTCAGGCTGTGAACAAAACATCTCCGTGCCCAACCTCACATCGTGACTTTGAGTAAGTCCTTTTATCTGCAGGCACTTGTAGTTCCTCAGAAACTGGGAGAGACGCTGCTTAAAACCTTTACTACCCACATGCATGTGCAGGAAAGGAGTCAGAGCTACCGAAGGGTCAGATTTAGGAACCTGCACTCATGTTCAGAGGCTGCACGAGCACACAGAAGCTTGAGCACCGTTTGAAGTCAGCAGCATCTGTTCCTTCTGTTCCCCATACCTTCACACCGGGTCAGTATTAATACCACGAATCCAAGGCTCATTTACATTAGCACTGGGAAGTATCCCAGCCCCAACTTTTTCTCTCACTTGGAGAAAGCTTTACAAGCCTGTCCCTCCAACAAGCCTTGTGGGTGGCCACTGTTTTTGCTGCTGCACTAGCAACTTTGACTTCTAATCCCCCTGCTAATACCCCAGCCTGATTCGCTTTGCTGGCGATAGATAAGTCATGTTTCTGGGTCCCGCACACAGTGACCGGACACCACCTCTCAGCGGCTCGCAAGCAAGCCCCATCGCTGAACAAAAGGCAGTCTGTTTGGTCACCCTTCCTTCACAGAGGCTTAAGAACATTTTTGTCATTTTTGAACGGCTAATATCTTGCAGAGGGGAAAAAAAAATAAAAAAAAAGTTGTCTAATCTCTTTAAATTTAATCTTTGCTTTTTGAAAAATCTGAGTGCGGATGCTTAGTGCTGGACTATGTTCTATTAGACTAATTAGGTCAAGATTACCCAAAATGGTGTGACTCCACCAACTCCATTTAAATCCCCTCCTGTCCCTCAAGTTTCACCACTTGGAATTTTATTCACTTTTTCCTTCTACTTCCCCTGAGAGCCCAAAGCATGTTGGCAGTTAATTAGAACTGAATGAAAACTGCAGTGAAATCTAAAGGATACTTCTCTTGGTCTTCAGCATCAGTCCCACCTGGTCAACACCTCGCCTGGTTGCAGGATGACCCTGCTGACTGGCCCTGGTAAAGATATGCTTTACATGTTTTCACATTCTCAAAGTCTGCTTACGTTCCTCTGTTTTGCTTCATTTACAATGCAGATCCACTTATCACTGCCATTAGTGAACAGTTTCCAGTTAACGGAAAGAAGACAGCTGATACATCCCATCAGTTCATCCTCCTGCCACTCAGAACCAGCTGTACGCACGGGTTTCAGTTTCTGCCTTTTTTCCATCAAAGATTTCCTATGTTCTTCATCACAGGACAACAGTGGGCTGCTCGGTTCACTAGTTCAAGATTAACACAAATACCTGAGAAAACAAAGGACGCATTTCCCCCCTCAGAAAGGTTCCCAGCTCGCTTCAGAACTGAATCCCACTGAAAGGAATCTCTAGACACCTAAGGGAATAATCCCTCAAATTTCATGTTACCCGAGCCTTGTCGCTAATTACTCACAGCAATAAAACAAAAGATACTTGTTTTCATTTGGGATCCTTCTGAACGTAAGTGAAGAACCTTAAAAAGTGTTTCTCTCCATGTGCTTACAGAATGCTTCCAGACCGACAGATTTTGCTGTGGATCTCCATTGCGGCAGAAGGAAAAGAAGACTGATGAGCAGAAACTTGGTTCCTCAACTCCCTCACCAGAGCGGCCAACTAAAGCCAGGGCACAGTCTTAAAACCAGGGGATGTGACAAGTTTTTGTAAGGGAACAGCTCCTGGGAGAGGGCAGGCATCTTGCTCAGCACACACAGCCTCAGCGTGCAGAGCGTGACACCTGAAATGGAGAAGGCACTGGAAATGGCATCGTGAGAGACCATCAGTGAAATGCAGGGGAACTACATAAGTCACCTCCACAACACCAGTGAAATTGAAAGCCCTGCAGATAAAGGCATGCTTTTGGAGAAGGCTGTCTTTTAGCCACGCCTCTGTCTATCCAGTCATCCTTCAGCAAGGAGTGGAGATGTTAGTGAATCATAGCTGTCCAAACAAAGGACTGGAAACGCAGCAGATAATTCCAGCCTCAGTCATACATCAGCTTCTGAAGTGCCCATACAGGAGTCTCAGTCTACAAACAATCATACTCACTAAATTCTAGAATTGTGGAAGGGAGACAGCATCAGATTGGACTACCAAATCTGGAGTTATGAAGTGGTACAAGAAACAAAACAGAATGAAAATGACATTTGCTGTTGCACAGACGAAGCAAAACGTCCCCATTCACGGTTAAGGTTGAATCAATGAACTGGTATTACTTTAAAAAAATGGGTAAAACTTATTCACATAATCAATTCCACCAACAGCACTGGCAACAGAGTGACATGCAGGAAAAGATGCTTATGAACACGGGTAATTGAAAGGCTTTGTTGCAGATGAAATTGTTTATAAAGACAAGTCATCAAGATGTGACAGTTCTCAACAGAATCTACTGAAATCAGTACCTATGAAACAACACTTTCCTATTGTTTAAAGCATCTTGGATTACAAAACATAAGGAAGGTACAGTTTGGGACTGCAAGCACCGAGACAGTGGCAGACATTTCAGTCCATTAGCTTTTGCGGTAAAGCTTTCTGGAAAGCCTGAAGCACCATAGGCCTAAATTCATTTTCCATCCTAAAAACAGCTAAACATGATCATAACCTCACGTCCATATTTACCCACTGACACGTGTCGAGCCTGGGTTTGTCGTCCTTTCCTTTTCTTAAAACTACATTTTATCCAACTTAATACAGAATCTAAGCCACGAGAGAAGTTATTAATATGTTCTTTCAATTTTTGGAAGATATGAAGATCTCCTTTGGCTGAGCTGCATAATACTGCGTTTATCAGTGAGAAGAGTCTCCAGAGGAATGAGATTTTTGTTTCAAATACACGTTTGCAGTTATTGGAAAAGATTCAGTGTTCTTCTTGGAGAAGTATGTCATTAAAGGAGAAAGATGAGGAAAATGCTTATATGTAACAGACTTCTCTCTGATAGCAGACTGGTGCCCGTCTGGACAGATCCCTGAAGACATAAGCAATCTCAATTAAATCATGAGCAGAGAGCATTGCCTACGTAGGGCTGATGTCTAGATCAAGACCTTGGAATGTCAGCTCTGAAGTTTCCCTGGGATTGCCTCACACAGCCCACCAATATGAAAGGCGTGCAGTACATGCAGGCATTTCCCTCCTCTTCCTATTTCAGTGTCTTGTACCTCTCCAGGAAAAAATAAAACCTTAAATGCTGCATTCATTAGAGCAAAGCCGGGGTGAGAGCACTGAGTCTGAGATGGAATGCCAGTGAGCTAAGGGCTAGTTGATTAAGTTCAGTGTCATAATATTCAATAATATTTCAGTAAATTCTGTGGCATGAAATATAATACACATTTGATCTCTCTCACGCATGAACTCATGGTGAAGTAATAAATATTTCCCTACAGAATAGCTTTCCTGTAAGCAGAGATTTACCGTAACCCAAATTGCAATTTACCCATTTCGAAGCATTAAAAACTAATCAGGCTCTCACAAGAACTGAGATCACTGGGAGAGGACTCCACAGAGCATCACACTCCCGGGCAGCATCCACAGCACAGAAATAGCTGCATGCTTCTAATGCACAAAGTTACTCGTGGGGAGCTGACTGCTGCTCCCTTTCTGGCCGTCTAGAAGACAGGAAGAAAATAAGATTATTAAAATGAAAACAATAAACAATGGTGGCCCTTTCGAGGCTGGGTGGTTATGTTTAGAACTAATGTTTGCAGGAAAAACCGTCAGGAACTGAACACAATCAGGACTGGGTCAAACAAAACGTTTGGGAGTGAAACAATGAAAGCTACACCGGGTACGGCAGAACTCCCCCTCCTTGTAGAGGGTAATTCTCTATTCTCACATAAATTCAGGAGAAAAAAAAAAAAAGAAGTATTCATTGCACCACAAAGTGTTAAATAAGATCTTCCCAATACGCCAAAATTATGTGCAGCAAACAGGAAAGCAATATTCAAGAGAAACTGTGTGAAAAAGTTTGGGGAAGGGGGGGGGGGGGGGTTCTGGCAAGCNGAAAAGAGGTGGGGGGGGGGGGGGGGGGGGTGGTTCTGGCAAGCACAAACACCACCGTTAATGGGTTTTTTAATAACTCTGTGCCACACAGGAATAGGGAACCACCTGCCAAAAGCACAGCAAGGTCACACAAGTGTCACGCACACGTTATGGCCCAAGGAACGCCGTGATGGTCCGCGCTGACCTTCCGAGCACTCTCACTTTTTGGTCTGCTCTGACTCCTTCAATGCGAATATTTTGTCACAGATGCTATCTAAAATGAGCACGGCTGCTGCTTTAGGATGCCCACGCTTCTCCCCTTCCCCAGCAGCACCCGCCCCGACTGCGATCCCACCATTACTTGATGAGGGATGACACGCTCGGAGCACATGAAACCCGAAGGCAGGCAGAGCAAACAGCGCAGAGTGTGTGCGTGGGTGTGTGTGTGTGTGTGTGTGTAAAAATCAATCACACCGCACCGCTGGGGCCGCATCCCCACCCGAGGGCCCGATGAAGGCCTCGAGTTGCACCGCGTGCACGCCCAACTTCAGCACCGGGGCAGCCAGCCCAGGCCCAGCAGCGCAGCACGAGGAACCGTGGGTGCCATAGGGATGGCAGCACCAAGGGCCAGGGCTGATGGTGGCACCCGGGCAGGACCCTGCCCGTGGTCCCCCAAGACATCCGAGGCGTGGACCTGCCGCTCCCCTCCGCTGTCTCGGGGCAGGTCAGAATATTTAAGCAGTTGTATATTCACAGACCACAAAGGAGGGAAGAGAATTACCTAAGGACAGGGTTAGCCTGTTTGATCGATGCATAATCAGATAACTGCTCCAGCTTTTTTACAAGTCTTTAAGCAAAGATCAGCCACTCAAATTCTAATTCCTTTTGCTAATTAAGCAGCCTGTTAATTGCTCTCGGGGTCTCTAATGCCATGTCATTATGCTTTTTAACAGCCTGCTTGACATCAATAGGGCTGCAAGCTCCACACAAACAAAGCGGGCATCTAGCACTTACTGAATTAGGCTAATGCCGGCATTGCAGCCGGGCACTGGCACGTCGCCTCCAGCGGGCGGCATTTCATTATCATTTCATCATCCCTCGTGGAGAAAAGCAAGTTACAAATGTTCAACACTTACCAGGGCGGGCAGCAACACGGCACGAAGCTCCCCGGAGGACGGCCCCACGCTCACCCCCACACCCACAGCTCCGCCCCCCCCCCCAGCTCAGGTGGTCCTCAGCGCCCGGGGTCAGCGCGGCCGCCCCTCGGGGGGGTGGGCTGCGGGCAGGGCCCCATCTCCCCAGCCGGGGTTAAGCACAACATGTGGCTCCAGCTGAGGGACTCCAGTTTCCGCACTCCATTAGTCCGGGAGAAATTCCGAAGCGCTGAGTGAGGGGCCTGGCAGCCTGGAGCAGGTTGGGAGGGCAGCGGCACGGGGCGGGGGGCTGCCCGCACCCACGGCGGTCCCACCGCTGCTTTTGTCTCAGCGATCACGCACGCTAAGATGCGGAGCCACGCGGTTTTTCAAAGGCTCCCGTGGAGGAAAAAGCAGCATCCAGCAGTGCGGGACACACCGGGCCCCTTCCTAGCGGGGTCCGGGGGAGGGTGCGGTGCCCGAGGAATCGCCCGTGGGTGCTCAGCTCAGCCCTGCGGCTGGAGCTCGCCTTTATCACCCCCTGCAAAGCACACGGGTTGCAGGCTGCTGCAGGGCATCCCCTCTACGTGTTGTCACCCTGTCCCTGCGCGGAGGCACCGCCTGCGGAGACCATCATCACTCACAAGAGGTCGGGTTCAAAATCTGCTTTAAAATCACCCAGACCTGGAGACCCGTAGTCGGGAATCACAGTCTCAATGTGAGATTCACCAAAAAATGCGCCGACCTGCACCAGTGCTGAAAAGTCTTCATCAGTGGCAACAAACCAGGAGGAAATGAGGAGAGAAAACAGCTTTGATTTCTTTGCTTCTTGGGAATCGCGTTTAGAGACAGGACAAAGATCTTGGTGCTCTTAATAAGTTTGTATCTGAGTGGACGATATTGTAACGAACTATACTGTAATTACATTCAGTATAATTATATATTATTTTATATAACTTATATATTTTCTATATAATATTATGTGTATTATTAAAACATAATAATGAAATAATACCTATATTATATAATACATGTAAATATATATTACAATATAGTCCACTACAGAACATTTTAAGTTATGTAAGAATACATAAACTGTACTCTGTTTCTAAGCAAAACAAATTTGGATGAGGCAAAAAAACCACGAGCAAACTGCAAGAGCAAATGGAGATCTGCTGAAGCAGAGTCAGAGTACTCAAACAGAAGTGCAAGTTGGGCTGGTTATGCCTGAAATCAACTGCTTTTACCTCAAGCACCGTTCTGACATCACTAAAGAAATTCAGTAACTCATATCCTAAAAGGTCAGGTGTTTTTAATCACGAGATGAAGTAAGTGGTAGATTTTAGAAAATGCTAGGTGTCAAATAATAGAACAGCACAGATCTGATAGCGAAGGATACGCTGTGGATTAATTCTTTCTCCTGAGGAACAGAAGTCTGTTCTGCTGTCTGGCCATTCACTGGATGCTGGTGCAGAAATATGGTGTTTTGGACAAAACAATCTCTAGGTGTGAGCTGACAGCAGAGTCCCAGTGCTTCGGTTCCCAGAAGAAAAGCACCACCTTAATTGGTGCCTGCGTGGAGCTCTGAGCTCCAAAAATAAAGAGGCTCTTGAGCTACACCTGGAAGGGATGTCTAAGATTTCTGTTTCTTATCCAAAACACAGCTCCACCTCAAAGCAACTCACAATGTTATGCTTAGGGAAGTTTGCTTGGAAGAGGAGCACTCCCCAGTGCCCCCCACCCCAGGGGATGGTGCCTATTGCACCGGAGGCATTACATCTGCATGTGTGAGGCTGTTTCTGGCACATGACAGCCTGAGGGAGACCCAGGCTTAAATTCCAGCTCCAGATTAAGCAGACAGAAACCTGAACCCACATCTTCATCCCAAGAAGTTGCTCTATTTACTGTGTGTATCAGAAAACAAATCTGTCTGGGTTTTAATTTAAATGCTGAGCTATCTCCGTTTTGTCTCAGGGTTAATTCATGAAAAGCATTGTGAGCTTGGGGTGGTTGTTTTCTCAGTACCAAATTCTTGCTTGCTAGCACACAGCACAGCCAGACCTACACACACAGCCCTGCCCCACTTCTTGTTATCTCCGTTCTGTTTGTCAGTGCAATCCATCTTTCACTCAGCCTCTTCCCCCTCTTTTCCTTCATTCCTTACTCTGTCCATTTTCAAACAGCAGTAGCAATATCCTCACTATTACTGACAGTTTCCATCTGGTTGCTATCTCCCCATGCTAGCTGTAGTCTGGGAAACTCTCCATGTTGTCCTCTTCCCCTCACCATTTCCTTTGCGGCTCTGGCAGGAATGGCGAGAGCTCTTCAAACAACTGGCGGAGTAATGAGACAGGACGAGCGTGTTCTGCCCAGATATCCACACTCATCCGTGCCCACACCCTTAAACTGTTCTGCTCCAATGTTAGCAGCAGAACTAATTTTCGACTGCTTCCTTTTAAACTCTGCCTTGTTTTGCTTGCTTGAATCCATCTGCGCAGCTCGGCTCGTATCAGATGTGCCTCGTTATTAGCTGAAAGGCCCATTTCAGCCTCACTGCGATTCCTTTTTCAAGGAAATCTTGGCACACCAGAATGAGACAAAAATATTTAGCGTGTGGCCTTCTGCATTGCGGGGTTGTCTAAGGAGCTGCTGTTGCTGATATCGTACACGATTAACTCTTTGGCCACTGATGGCATATGTAATTTACAAGCGACATGCAATTAAAACACACGCATCTGATCCACCAAATCTGCTGTTGTCTTTAAGTGGAATTAATCAGAGGATCCCTATGTGTGCCCGTGTAGGGACAGCAATGTGCATGTGTGTGACAGGTAAAAATGCACTCACATGCAGGGAATAATGTTATGCAGCTCCTGTGCCTGCTGCAGGACAGCAACGCCGTTAAGCCGCCGTGACCGAGACGATGATCCGCACAGAGAGTAAAACGAGATGTCCACGGCGTGCTGAGGAGTTCTTAAACATGTGGGAATAAAGCACAGAACCTCCGTAGAGTCATGCAGCTAATGAGCAATAAATACACGCCGGCACACCCTCATCAATTTTAAAGTCTCGGTATGAAAAGAATGTAATTAATTAAGATATGTTGATTTATAAGAGGTGACATAACAAGATGGATAGAGAAATCTTTTCCCTCCAATCTGTCACGGTTTCTTTCTCGAAGTCGTCCCGCATGTGGCAGTGCCCTCGGCCACGCACAGAGCAACCAGCTTCACTTCTCTTTTGTTTCCTTTCCCTCACTATCGTAAGGAATAGAGACTTCCTTTTCAATTCTTACTTGAGTTTGGCACAACTACATTTAAAGTGAAACAGCTCTGAAAACATAAAGGAAAAAAGAAAAACAACAAACCACTGCGTTTAGCAAAGTCCCTTTCACTTTTTTTACTGCATCACATTGAAGCGTGCCCCGTTCCCCCCGCTCCCCCCTGAAGTCGGATGCCTTCTTTGTGACTTGGCATGCGGAGAGCCTGCTATAAGACAGGGCTGCAGCATTTGTTGAGTCAAGATGTTTAATTTTTTTCGCTCACATAATGATCCTTTTTTCCCTCCAGCCACTTGAGTTTTGTTTATGTTGCTTGAGCCCTAACCTAATACATGAATTCCCTTCACTGCCAGGATGACGACTTCGGCACCGGGCTTGAGGAGCCAGCGAGGACCACGTTTGCTTTTAAGGACAGAGGCTATTTTAAAAGACTTTTTTCCAGTTGTGACAAATTAAATGCATTAAAGGAAACAACTGCTGTTGCGAGAGCTACTGGACTTCAAGGAGGAGCCGGGAGAGTTTTATTTTCTTTGCGAGCACTTGACTTTTGCTAGGGGGCACTTTGCTCCCGTGCCAACTCTGGCTTATATTTTATTATTCCTAGAACAAAAGGTTGCGGTAATTGAAATTGGGGAAATTGTGCTCCAATGAAGTGAGTGATCAGATAAATCTGATACCATTAAGGGATTGTAAAAGGCGGGATTTTTTAAAAGGAAGGAAGGGTGCTCCACTGCATCAACACTGTCCCATCGAGGAGAGATGAATGGGAACGACAGCTACTCTCACTCCGACCAGACATGTAAACCTTGCACTTAATGACTGATGAGCAAAATGTTTTCTCTTCCAAGTGCAGATGGGCAAAGCCTTCCTAATTACAAAACACAAGCAAATCTAATTTTACCAACAGAAAGCAGCGCGCTGTCCAAGTGTTTCCCAAGCAAGAGCTTTAGGTGCTGCTGAAGCAAAAAAGCCAAACAACATTTCTTATAATGTGATCCATATCCTACCACATGCACATTTAATATGAAAGTTATGTTTGATATATACCGCCTTAGCATTTTTCTATTTTAACTGAAAGCCTTTTGTTCTGTCAAGATTCTAGTAGGATTTGCTTTCATTTTTCATGATGTTTCACTCCATACATCACTAACATTAGCAGGACTTAATAAGCGCCCACCTTTTCCTTCCCCCACCCCGCTCAGGGCCTTTTGATGCATTTTCCTCCAGAATCTTCAGATGTTTGATGCTGTCTGCAGAGCAGCCTCTCCATACCCCACTACGGCAGATAATGAGGAGGACGAGTCTGTGAAATACTGCGTGGTGCTCCGAGCACAGTATGCAGAATGTTTTGCAGCTTTAAATTCTGCCCTTGGTACGGTCGCTGTAATGGGCTTCCCTTCCTCCTTTTCTCTCTTGCAGATTCACATCTGTTTCTCTGCATTTTGAAACTGTGTTCATTTTTCACTGCTGCCCTTTGTCCCACACTTACTAGCTCTCGCCAAGGGCTTCATTTCACTTATTCAATAAGCGAGAGGCATTGCAGACTGGAGAGAGCTTTAGGACAAAGCTCAAACTTCTATTAGGCCTCAACAAAAATGTTTTTGTTCCCCATCAAGCAACTTTTCCCCATCGCTTCTTGTTGCCTTGCATTGGTTTTTCTTTAATTGCCATTTTTAGCTTGCATGAAACTGCTTAGAACAGGTCCATTTTACACAACTTTTAAATTAAAAAGAAACGACGGCTGCAGTAAAAACTCTCTGTGTTTGTGGCCGGCCGAGCTCTCTCCTAGGAAATCCTGTTTGCCCTGCATCCTCTTACATCAGCAGGAGCTGGCTGCAAACAGAGTGCATTTCTGAGCTCCCAGCTTCCCTGCGTGCCTGCCCTCGTGCCAGCACCCAGCTCACATCCACGTTTGTGTCTCCTGCCTCGTGCTCTCTATCCACAGACCGTTTTTCCCTTTGCTCTTTTTCTTTCAAAGCACTCGGCCTCCTCCTGCTTGAAGCCCATCTGATCCTACGGCCGTGAGTGTCCCTGGTACTTGCATGTGTTTCATCAGGAATTACACTCCGTTTTAGAGCCTGAAGCTTCAAGAGGCTTGGAACTTATAAGACAAGAGCACGTGAACATTTATAAGCACTGCATGTAAGGAGGAAGTACAGAATGACAACAAGTTTTGTGTATTTGTTTGTTTTGTGCGTCTCCAGCATTCACCCAAATCTTCCCTGGGCCCACAAAAGCCCCGTGAGAACCCGTGTGCTCCCACGGCCAAGGAAACAACTCCAGAATGGAGCTGAGGCTGTCTCACATCCCTCACCATTCCCATTTAACCCGTGAGTTTTTCCTGTCATTAACACTGTCTTTACGTCCCTCCTACCCTGCAAAGTTTGGCCGTGGCTGCTTTGCGTAATTAAGAGCAGACACCTGTGTTCCTCGTCAGCAGCAGCACTGCTGCAGACAAACACAGGCAAGGAGTGAAGGGTCATCAATTACCATCCACCTTGCTTTTGCTCAGCTATTTAGCACTGCATTTCTCCCATGCTCAGTGCCCCTGCATTTTCTGGTCGGTGTTATCGCAGCTGGCGGGGTTACACTCTTTGGCTGAGGTTATCTCCGTGCCCAGCCACGTTTGGAGCCCCTTGACTTTCTCAGTTCTTGTTTTCTGCAGGAGCTCTGAGCGTGGATGGGCTTTTCAAGGCAGCCCAACCATATTTACACTTGTCTCGTTCTCCGGTAATTTAAGCCCATAAGTCAAAGTGAACAACTGGTGACATTAATGAGGCATCAGAAGAATGAAATTGGTGGTAACTCACGTCCCAGGGGAAGGGTGCTGATGATGGAAAAGGGGAACTTAATAGTTGCAAAATTAAATAATACTGCGTAAACAAGAGGTCCAAAATAGACTTCTAAATTTTTTAAGGAGATTTCTTCTTTTTAATAGAACCAGACTGTTAAAAGTATTTCTATTTTCCCCACACTCCTACGGGACGCAGAAAGCATGATACTAAAAGCCTTAACACTGCTCTCAGAGGGCTGGTAGGGGCTTGATTGCACAAAGCATTTCTCTCTAGAGATCTGAATTCGAATTAGTGCCGTGCTCTTCAGGTGCTGCCCGTGACCATGTTACAGCCAGAGAGGATTCAGCATCTCATCTGCAGCATCTGCCAGAGGGATGCCCATGGGCTGCCAGAGCTCCGAGCTCAGGAAGGACCCAGGAGGTGGGCAAATGGGGAAAAGGGAAAGCAGAGCCTGCAAGGCAGGAGCAGAGCCTGGCAAGTGCCTCCAGGTGGTCACCAAAGCCCAAAGAATTCCTCTGCCGATTTCAGAGACCTTAAGGAGCCCAGGATTAGGTTTGTCAGTGCAGGACCTGTATTAGATTGGAAGTTTTTGTTTGTTTTTTATTAAAAAAAAAAAAAAAAGAATGACAGAGGGTCTCAATCTTGTTGTTCTTTCATTTGGCTGCTTTCCCCAGCACAACACATCCTTGCACTTGTTGAACTGGGTCAGAGAAGAGCTGCATTTCACTTTCTGTTGCATTAAAAACAGTTAAAAGGAAGGAGAAAAAGAAAAAAAATACAAAGCCCATCTTTGAGAGCAGGCAGCTCCCAGCTCTGCTCCATCTGAGGGCAGTGCTCACAGTCCCAATTGCTGGATTCTCCCCACTTCTCCCCGCTGCCCACCCCAGCAGATCAGCACAGGAATATTTACAACGACGCAGAAGAAGGAAATTATCCCTGAGTTCTTTTCTACTGAAATATCATTTCAATCTGGCATCACGTTAATGACAATTAAAAAGGACTCCAAGGGGACAAACCCAGCCCCAGCTCACCCATCCGGTGGCACAAAGGGCCACCACTGTGTGGGGGAGCAGGATGGTGGCACGTCATTGAACACCCCGACGAGCAGCACTGTGAGCCACGAGGAGGGCAGAGCTGGGGCACGCTGTGCTGGAGGACACAGGCAGGGAGTGCTCAGACAGCAACACAGTGAGAAGAGCTCTCCGCAGTGTGGGCACTGTCCTGCTCAGTGGGGCAGCACAGAGGGGGCAGGGGAAGAGGAAGCATTGTGCATTGATGACAACTGCAGCAGGAGCCGGCATCGCCACGCTAGCAAACTTTGCCAGGAGCAAAGATAAGCCAGGCTATTAAATCATACTCCAAGTTTCTCCCTCTGCAAGATATTTATGCCAACGCGCAGAATTTTCCTAAACCGTGTCCTCTATTAGCACTTGCTTTCATTCAAATTAGGGCCACAATAAAGACAAATGACTGTGGCAGATCCAATGCATTTTTACTTGTCAGACTTTCCCCTGTGTGCAGCTGGCTGGGAAAGCACCGAGCAGCCACAGCCTGCACACTGCACCCCGGCTCCATGCACTGTCTGATTTGTCCAAAACGCTGCTGGAAATGGGACGTGGCCCTTTTTGTGGGCACCTGCCTGCACTGTGTGTGCACATCCACTGTGCCACGCAGCTGAGGAGTCCCATGGCCTCCTCAGTTTTGGTCCCAGGCACATCCAAGCTTTCAGTTTTTCTTAGAGAAAACAAAAGCAGTGGACTCCTTTGAGATATAAACGGGGAATTAACTTTAATTTATAATACATATCAACTGATTCTAATTAACACGGCGGTGGAGCACGGCATCCATTATTAAAGCAAAGCAGCAAAAGGATGAGAGCAGTTCTTGGGATCCTCAAAGCTTGCTCCCACCCCCACCCCCCCGCCCATGACGTGCAATTTCTCTGGCCCAAGCAAGTGTGTTACGAGGGAAGACGAACCAAAATAAATGCAAAACACTCATTTTCCTCTAGCTTTGAGCACACATCATGCATAAATTAGAGGGGGGGGGAAGAGAGAAGGAAAGGGGGATTCTGCTTGTTAGCTCAGCTCACTGGCGTTCCAGCAAACTTCCAAAAACAAGGATAACGTTTGACATACGTGTAGCACGACTTCACTTCCTCACTCAGCATAGCATCTCTGTTATTTGAGTTGTGTCTGACAAGCAGAAGCAGTGAGATCATGGCAGACACCGTGCCAGACAGCACTGGGACTGCAGTTCTGTGCCTGACCCCTGCCAGCACCCAGGGAGGAGCAGTGCTCCCCAGCAGCACGAGCAGGGCACGCGAGCACTCCTGCATCTGCAGAAGTCTTCAGAAGTGAATTTTTTGGTATATGTTGCTTGGATTTTAATTTGCTTCCTTGATTATACAGCTTTCCTTCAGCATCATTTTATATATGTATAAAGTTCTAGAATAGCAGCTTGTGAGGCTCTAACAAAAAAATACTTGCTGACTTCCAAAGAGTGCCTTTAGATGAGATAATGCCTATTTATCTAAAATATCAAATGGGTAGGGAGAAATATCAACACAGAAACTGATAGGCACACAAGAGGCTTTCTTTCCTTCTCTTTCTGAAGAGACTTTAAAGCTGAATAAACACCTTGGAAAAGCACAAGCAATATAGGGATCTCCTGGGTGCTGAACCTGACCTTTCCAAGTTCAAAACACACATTTCAAGGCTGGTGCTGCACACCCTCACTCACAAGAGCAGTCCTGCAGATCCCGTTGCTGTGGTCCCTTTGGTGGGATCTGTGGGGTGGGATCCATGAAGCTGTCCTGAACTTTGTTAAAGCTTTTTGTTTTCTTGATCAAGCAAAAGCATTCCTGCAATGCCTCCTTACCATTAATGTCATGCTTGTGATCATTCAAATCTAAAAGCATGTGCTGCTTTGTCCGAGGGATTTTTTCTCCTTATTCAACAACTAGCAGCTATTAAAGAAAGCACAACCCACCTGAAAACAGTTAACTCTCCAAACAGCAAGAGTGAAGCCCACCAGCTCCACACCGTGCTGTGGGCCCAGCTCTGGCTGCCCAAAGCCCACCCAATGCATCCTGGGCACCGCCAGGGATGGGGCACCCATCAACTTGAAACATACACTACTTGCATTCATATATTGTTGCTGAACACATCATGAAGACGGGATGCACTTCTGCCCTGGGTGGCTGTGGCACGTAGACAGCTCTGCCACAACACCCAGAGTGCCCCTGGGGGTTATGCTCATGTTTTCTGTGCTCAGGAGGCAGTGCTGTGCGAGCAGCAGACGCACGCGCTATCAGCAGATATCTTTCTTGTGTCTGTACTAATGCTATTCACAAGGTCTCCAGCTCTCCTGTCTGATAGAGTATTGATCCCCCGGAGTGCAAAGTCCAGCATGCCATTAGTCCAATCTGTTTTCAAGCTGACACAATCCCATCATTTGTCATCTTCTCCTGTCCCGCTGTGTTTGTTTAGGAGCAGGATATTTGCTTTATCTGTCACTTTCCAATCC
The DNA here is from genome assembly GCA_013399175.1 of Odontophorus gujanensis. Taxonomy (NCBI): domain Eukaryota; kingdom Metazoa; phylum Chordata; class Aves; order Galliformes; family Odontophoridae; genus Odontophorus; species Odontophorus gujanensis. The sequence continues at coordinate 166,670 of VXAB01000080.1, forward strand.
TCACTGTATTCTTTACCTGACACGGACTTTATTGGGTCCACAGTTTTCTCAGAGTCATTAACAAGAGGGATTTGGGCATGCTGATGAGATCACTGGGCAACAATGATGTCGATGGCTTGGGAAGCAGCCACGAAATAAACTCAAAATATGTTCTGAGGGGGATATGCCTTTGGTATGACCACACAAAACCAGAACCTCCCCTGAAGAGCTGGAGAAGTGTCCTCTCGGTCAGCAGCTTGGGACCAGGGCTGTTGGGAATCCCAGTGCTGGCCTCGTGGCACAGAGCGATTCAGTGCTTTTGTTCTCAGATGCACTTTTTACAACTTGCAGATTCTGTCGGAGCTTCACAGGCTTTGGTAACGCGGGATCTTAAAATAAATACAAGCAAGACAACCATCCCCGGGCTAAGCAAGCCGCAGTACAGCCACACTTACATTTAATTACACTTAAGTTTAATTACAAAGCAAGCCCAGGAGCTGAGGCTGCTGCGAGCACCTTCCAGGCAGCACAGCCAGCAAGCTGCTCAGCCCTCATAAACATCACCACCACGGCTCCCTCCTGCCTGCCCAGGGCCCACGGGGACCTCCCCACTGTGGGGCAGACAGCCCTGGTGCGCCAACCCCATGCACAGCACAGGCTGTGCTGCAGAGCAGTGTGCACTGAGTGCTGGCAGTGCTCCCTCTGCACCAGCAGCCCCAGAACTGCCCTCACAATGCAGCTGATGACTGCACAGCAGCACTGACTGCCATTGCACTGTCTGCTGTTTCACCCCTCACCTCTGCATCACTGTTTTCTCCCCATCAGAGACTTTCTGGGTGCTCCTGTTGCCTTTCCCCTTTTGTTTTGGGGGCAGCAGGAAGAGTGCTCGGAGATACAAAGGGATCACAGATGCACAGAGGTGGTTTCCTTCTCTCATTCTCCAGAGCTGCCTCGCACAGTGCCTGGCTCTTCCCACCTCCTGTCTACGTGCCCTTCTGTTATGCAAGATGATCCCTTTTTGCACCGTGTTCTTTATGCTGGGAAAAGTGGTGAAAGGATGAGGAGGAAGCAGATGAAAGCTGGGCTGTTGGTGGGACACCCCGGTGGGATGGGGGACAGACGGGGCTGACCATCACACAGCACCGTGCCATAAAAGCAGGAGCGGTGTGTGCTCTGCAAGAGAGCACCACGTGAATTTATGGACCAGGCCCCCGCGTTCTCTCCCTTACACATATTGGGGATAAGGTTACGTTTTATTTGTAGGGAATTTTATGGCAGTAAAGCCCATTCATTAAAGAGAAAAGAGAAAAAGCAGACGATTGTTACCCAGAAATCCCCGTCGGTTCTCCCCCAGTTGTTTACCCTTTAACTTTTTAAAGGAATTCTCAGACAAAGATGCTTTCTTTCTCCACTGGAAGTGGAAGGGGAGCGGGGGAAGGCGGCCAGCCGCACCCCAGCACTGCACAACCCCTGCAGGCAGCGCCCCGAAAACTGCCCTCCCTTTCACCGAGACCTTTCTGGGGCTCTCTTCAATATTCACCTAAAAAAAAAAAATGTATTAAAACTTCCCAAGTTCATAAGGACGGATCCCTGGGTAGGACTTTTATTAAGTCTTTTCTATTTACTTCCTACCTAGATAAGATCTTAATCACAGCCCCCAAATTATCCGCAATGACATTTATCAACGCTAGTCATCTTTTCTTTAGCATGCTCCGCCTGACCAGTCGGCTTTTCTTCCACCCCTTCCTTTCAATGGAAGTTAATTTCGAGTACATGATTTATCTTGCTGGGCTAACAGCGCCGAGGCAGCCCACCTTTTCAAAGGGCTGGCCAGGGAGTGAATTATAGCAGAGTTGTCCAGTGATTGCGTTCCATAGGGAAGGAGAATAGGCAGCCAGTGTGTTGCCCCGATGCGGCGCTGGGACCTTTTCAGCAGCCGAAGAAAAAAAGATTGGGCCTCTGACCGTGGGGCTGACAGGCAAGCGTTATATCAGCAGACAAAGGCTCGAATACCTGAAAGGATCAGAACTCCATGTACTCAGGGATGTGATGTTGTTTACAACACCCGACGCTGACCCTATCCCGAATTTACATGATATCAGCGCAGCGGTCTCGGGGCCTCTGCTCGCTCCTCTCCCCGCATCTTCGCGGCGATTTGCGTGCGGGGAATTAGCGGCGCCCGCATTAAATCCACCAACACTCTGAAAGCCTTTGCACACATTCTGCTGCAAGCGTCGCTGAAATGTATAATTTCCCTGCATGCCCTGTATGTATCCAGGGGCTCTGTTTGGTTTGGCAATGGGCTTCATTCAGTATCTATTAACATTCAACTTCTATTTGTAAAGGGCATGTACAACCCACTCAAGTACATATTTGGCACGAGCTGCAGCCATTTAGTGTTGGTCCAGGAGTACAGCTGGTGCCATCTGGGGAGGGATAATAAGAATCTTTCACAGAGATCTCAGAAGCTGTGTTTTCATCTTCCCTGTCCCTTCCCTCGCTGCGGGGATGGGGGGGCTGTGAGCTGCACCCGGTGCTGCCCATAGGGACTGCAATCTGTGGGTCCAGGCACCCTGACACCCCAGCAGCTCTCAGGCAGCACTTTCCAGCTCTTCTCTCAGGAAGCAAGCTCCACGTTCCCTTCAGATTGGATTGCACAACTCAGAAGCTGCAGCTTCTCCATGTGAGGTGAGAGACCGTCGGACAGAAGAGCTTGCAGCACGTGGTGCAGGCTTTCAGCCCGAGTTAGTGGGGAAGGTGAACTACTTTGATCCAAAATCACTTGGCAGCATTGAGAACCCTGAGCTGGACAACTTGCAGCCTGCATCCCCGTAGCTGGTTCTCCCTGCCTGCTGGCATCACAGTCACACCCCAGGCTCTTCTGCCAGGCAATGTTTATGTTCCCAGTGCATGCTCCCTAGCACTGGCTTTGAGGCTGTATGGGGAAATGTCCACTTCTTTTTGGCAGTTTATTTGCAGGTGAGGATGGTGTCTTCCTTGTTTAATAATTATTACTTTGTAATTAAGAGGCAGGGTACACACACAAGCAGCACCATGTGGGTCTGCAGGAGGTGACACTGCTGCTTCAGTCCCTGACCTCTCCAAAGCCAAACCAGCACATGTTGGGAAGGTCCACTGCAAATTTAAAATGAAGGCAGTGTGCAGAGCTACAACCACACAAACCTGCTCTGCCTTCCAAAAAGCAAACACTCATCTGCACCACTTGTTCCCAGTGAACCACCCCCAGACACGTAAGGAGCTTGTCCTTCCCTGCATGAAGTTTCAAATACTTTTCTCCACTGACCACGTTACTTGAGCCTTTGTTACGTTGCAGGGGAAGGATGGGAACCCAGCACACCACATTCCTGCCCCAAACACCGCAGCTCTCAGCCTGGCACTGACCAATGGGGACCTTCAGTAAGGGGAAACCACGGGCTATGTCACGTGTCATGTGAAATGGTTAAAACCATATTCACCATTCAGTGCAGAATGTGGGTAAAAATGTGGTGCTTTACAGGGGGAAAAAAGGGTTTTCCTCCTTTTGTACCACGTGTAGCTGCAATAGCAACTCTACCTGTGAGTTATCCTTGCAGCAACGTGCAGCTTCCCAGCAAGAGCTGAAATCTGAGCTCCACTGTTTTCTCTTGGTTGGATGCAACATTCTCATGGGATCGTTGCTGTCCCACAATTGGTGATAGCACAGGAACTCAGATGGAAAATCTTGCTGATAATCTTTTGATGTTCAAATACAAACTGAAGCCCTGTTACCGAAGTTGCACACTGTTCCCAAACACTGCTCCACCTGCAAGAGAACAACCAGCACGAGAGGGACCGGCCGTGAAAACCAGCCCAAAGCCAAGCAGATACCACCAGTAAACATTTCTCCTCTAGCCAAGATAAAGACATCTGCAGCGTGATGCACACAACAAGGTGCTGCCCTGGAGAGAAGCAGGTTGATCAGCAAAAGGTGCATTCGTCCCTTGCAACTGCTCCTTGGCTGCTGCTCTGGCAGCCACGCCGTGCTGCTGTGTTCTGGGTCACAAACAGCCACAGCTCAGGGGAGTGCTGCAAACACAGAGCACCTGCAGCATCACCAAGAGACACCTGATTTAAACCAAGCTCCACAAATCCGACACCGCAGCGCACGTCTGGAGAGCTGCACACAGCTGTTTCCTGAGCCCATCTTCACACAGAAGGTCACAAATCGGCAACTGGAGAAATCAACACGTATACACGGGGGGACAGAAACCATTTCTGGGCTTTAACAGCGTGGAGAACATTTGCTAATGTTTCATGAATAGGAGAAAGAAGAGCATGTTGTGCAGAAAGATGTGAATCTGTTCTACTGATATCCCCAGCGAGATAAGAGATGAAGGAAGCCACTATTGTTGCTAACAGAAACATGTATGTACCACATGGCTAACACTGTATGAACTATGAAATCCATCCAAATCCATCCGCAAAAAAATTCCTCTTATTCAACTGAAGGTCTCCTTGTGACAGTAGGAAGCACCACAAACTGGAGAGACAACTCCTGTCATTAGTTCTGGATTGGGGTTTGGTGGCTCTGTGTGAACACACCAGGAAGGAAACGGCGCTCTACCCGTGGCAGCACGGGAAGCTTTCTTTCATTATTCAAATGGTTGGATTTCAACAATGTAGGAATAAACTGCAGATGTGGGGAAAAAGTAATTAGGAGTGCAACAAAACGCAAGAGCGCATTAGGGTGTTAAAAGGGCTGGAAGTGTGAAGCCCCAAAATAAACATTCTGCCTAATTTATTAATGCTGTGTTTTGGTGTATGCAAACCGAATCAATATTTGAAATCACTGCATGAGAGCTTGCGTTTCCAGCTGGTGCAGGGACACAAGAACTGGACAGAATGTGTTTGGAGTAAACCTTCCCACTGCAGCGCTCACAGCATCACCAGTTTGCACTTAGTGGCATAGAACACACATTATTCTCTGTTTGCATTAGGATTAACTTTGTGGGTTGACACTGAAGAACTGTAAAAAAGAGTTTTTAAAACCTTCACTTTTGTGATCTTTTATTAACCACATCAGCTACTCTGAAAGCTGACCCAACTGGCAATAAAGACAACCGGATTTGGAGTGCTTTCTGAAGGAAAAAAGCCCCCCAGATGCACGCTCACATACTGGGGACTCCACAAGGGCTGCCCCAATGGCACCAGTTGGGACTGCCCCCGCCTCAGGTGTTGTTAGCCAAAAGAAAAAAAAAAAAGAAATATAAAAACACCCAAAACTCTCCCAAAGAAGCAACGAAAATGCCCTTCTCCTCCTCCTCTGAGTGCTGAAAGCACAGCAGAGCCGCAGGAAATCAAACATTCTGTGAGAAAGCCAAACCATGCAAGCCTGGTTGGCGGGACACGAGGCGAGGAGAGGGACAGCTTCCCTCCAGTGGGGCAGGAAGGATGTGAGCTGCCCATCCCACCCCACTCAGGGCTGTGGGTGAGACCCACGGCCACGGTGGGACTCCATCATTCCCCAGGGAAGGATGGCACAGCACAGCGGGAGCAGAAGGAAGGAGCTGGAGCGTGGCAGCAGGAGCAGATCTGTCCATAGGGACAGACCCTGCACTGTGAGCCCAGGGAGCAAAACAAACACCCCCAACCCAACCAAACAACAACAGAACTAAACAAGCAAACAGGAACAAAAGATACTGAAGACTACACAGGCTATCTGGGAGCACTGTGTCCAATGGGACAGTGCTGCTCCTGACCCGTGCACTTCAGGGATGTCGGAAGCTCAGTTTCCTTTGGTACGTGCCCTTTGTGCTGGGGCGTGATTTATTTACTATTTCCAACTTGGCTGAGCCAACCTGTGCTGAACTGCACTAAGACAAGCCAGGCCTGGTTTGGTCTGAAAGAGCCACTGAGTATTCTAGCCCAGCTTGACCAAAGCACTTGGATTACACCACTGAAGTTGGTACAAACCCCAACATGAGGATGCTCTACAACCAGCCGCCCACTGAGCCCAGCAGACACCAACCCAGAGCACATGCAGCAGGGAGCAGAGCCCTGAGGAAGCCGGAGTGCCGTCCCCAAGTGGCAGCACGTGGTTGCCAAAAGGGCAGTCCATGCACAGCCCCACTGTTGTGCAGGAGGTCCACCCGAACTGCAAACCTGACAAATGTCTGATTATTACTATTATTTTTTTAAAGTGGGCTTGCTCTCTCTGGGTCACTTTACTCAAGCCTGCCCAACCTTGGTAATAATGAGCTGAGGCTGGTTAAGCAGCTAATTAGCATGCCGTTTGTTAGACGAGTTAAGAATGTAATTATTGTGAGTAGGCAGAGCCTGCCGATGGAATGCATTTTGAAGGTTACCATAGGAATCTTTCCTTGGTCTATTCATTCCGAGTGTAATACTAATCACTATCATAAGGAAAGGATTGCTTGGATATAGACTGTAGGTTAACATCTGATTAGATTTCCAGTGAACAAAGCGAGCCGGGAGTTTGTTTGTTAACCCTTTGGGTCCCTGCGAAGTGCCACGCATGGGGCTCCGTGTCAGCGCTGCGCTGCGGGCTCTGGGTGCAGGGGGTGGGCTGAGTGCCATCCCACAACAGGGCTGGCACCACCAAAACCGGCGTGCCCAGCTGTCCATTGAGGAGCTTGGCATCTGTAGGTTGGTGGGGTGCAGGTTGTGCTGGAGAGCCAAGTAAACCAAGTAAAACAGTACTGGGGGGAAACCGCAGAGCAGAACCGTGGTGTTGTTCACCTATGCAGATGAAACTTGCAGCTCCTTGAGCACGCAGCACGGGGTCCCGCAAACCCAGGGCCCCATCCGCTCCTCAAGACATCATCCAGCTGACAGTGCCCAACACCCAGCACCGTGCCTCGCTCCTGCATTGCATCAACCCAAGCCCTGGGGAACCACAAAGCCATTTCCAGCTCCCCCAGCCCAGCGCAGCGCTGCGGGGCGGGCACCCCGCTCGGCTCCCTCGGTGTCATTTTCCATGAAGGCACCGTGGCTGTGCTGCGGGGTGTGAGCGTGCTACCTTTTGTCGGGAAGGAAATTCATGTAAATTCCTCCTTTGTTCCCTCTGCCCCCAAAAGTCGCAGTCGGCAGAGATCACGTTTGTAACAGTGCCGCTCTAAGAGCCGTGGATGTTCATTAAATCGCCTCTGCATATTTTGCTCTTTTCCCCCCTCCCACCCCCGCCCTCGAGGCAGCCTACCAAAATCTCCCCGTGGTGTTCCTTAGCTCTTACCCTAAAAATATGACAAGAAATGAGGGAGTGAATGCCACAATCTGAATGCATTCTGTGTCCAGCATCATGCTGTTCGCAGCTCCGTCGCGAGGCCCAGGGCTCGGTGGGAATTTACAATTCATCGGCGACCAAACTATTTTAATGTTATCAACACATCTTTACCCTGGCATACGAGAGTGTGACTTATGAAGAGAGAAGCAATTTGTTGCGTGAATTTCATCCTTTGTTATTGAAAGCTGCTGGATTTGGATGTATAAAGACCTGTGCCATTAAGCCACGGGGCAGAAGCATCCTATGGGTTAACAAGTTTGTTTGCTTGTTATTATTATTTTTTTTTTTAATACAAATTACTTTAAAAGTAGCATTATGTGGGACCCTGAAGGTGCTTTACTTAAATCTTGTGCTTCTTCCAAAAGATTGTAGAATATGAAGAAAAATGAATGGAACAAACCGTGATCTCGACTCCATAGGAAAATACCAGCTGATTTCTAACCCAATTAATGTATGTAATTCAGCAGTGTTACAATTGTCCAATCCAATGCACCTCGAAATGACTGTATTTATTAGAAAATGTGCATTTAATAAAACAGGCATTTGTCTGGTCGTTTTAAGGAACTGCACAGAGACCGAGGAGGATCTCTGTGAAAGGACAACCTGGCAGCTCTGCTGCTCCTTTTCTGCTGCAGAGTGGCAGATCTCACTTGTAAAGGAAAGCCTTAAAAGTATGGGAGGACCGAAATAAGCACTTAAAGTCACCGACAAAAGGTTTCTATTGATGAGATCCATTTTTTAAGTAAAAAAAAATCCAATCAAATCCAATTGAAAAGAGCCCCAGTCAGCTCTGGGTTGTGCCCCAACTTCCCATTGCCCTTTGTTGGCATTGCCCCACATTGGGATCGTTACAGACCGCTGTCCCAGCAGCACTGCCACAGCAGCCATGTGCACACCAACACTTCTGTCAGCACAGACCTCCTGCAAGCACACGTTTTGTGTAGGGCCAGCTCTTCCCATGAGCAACACGTCAGGACTGAGGCATCAGTTCTAGGCAGAAAATAAATGGTCTTTTTCCTGAAAGAGCAAAGGACCAAATCACCTCCGTCCAAAGGGTGGAAGAAGTAGAACGAGGGCTTTTTTTTTTCTATATTATTACAAATCCAAACATCATTTTCATCAGTTTATTTTCTCAAGTTTTGTATACAAACAAGAGGCCAGGAAAGTAAGAGGAATGATATTTCAATCCAGCTTTCCCTAGAATACCAGATCCAACAAGAAATGGAAAAGAAGTGTTCTTTGCAAACCATTGTTCTCAAGCCAGTTCTTTCACGCTATTTTTGGCTAATTAAATTAATCTGGTAAGCAGGTGTAAAACCACTTGTTTAAGCAATGGTTTGGGTTGCTAAAAGGAGAGATTGGGGGTATTTGCACAGTGAGAGGTTTGTACAAGGGAGCATTAAAGCCTATCAACAAGAGGAAACTCCACTCAGGATGCAGCAAATCCTGTTTAGCACTTACCAAATCGTACCAAATGCAAAACGCAGCCTGCTTCTAATCCAGTATACTAACACGAAGGTGAAGTATCATCATCTGTTTTCTTAGGCTGAAAAGTCTGTCCAGCTATATTGAATATGTTTTGCATAGCTAATGCCTGACATGGTGAGTAGAAACAAATAAACGTTGCTGTCCTTTGAGACTTGGGCTGTATTTGCAGTCAGTGCTGTGCTCGGTTTTGACTCCAGACTCAGCCTTTAATTGCAATGGGAGCTTTTTCCATATGCATTTTATTTGGCTGAAATAGAAACCGAGCAGGTTACCAATAAAGACTGCAGACAAGCACAACACTGAGCACCCTAAGTCACCAAAGGGAAATATTTTGCAAAATAAAATAAAATAAAAATACCAATCAGATAAATATGTATCAACAAAGACCCAGAATGCTGTCTCACCTACACAGAACTATAACAGATCGCTCTCAATTTGCAAATGTTAAAGACTACTTTGGTGCAACCATTACAGTTTGACAGTGAAGAGTAACAGCCAACACAAAGAATGCTTGAGTGACTGTTTTAAACTATCTGCCTCTGGGTTGGAAGCACATTGTGAGAGGAATAGAAGCCCAACTCCAGGAGGGAACCCAACCTTCCTGGGTCCCCCAACAGCTGCAGACCACTGTGCAGTACCATGTTTTGTGGCACACTGAGCTCACTGCTCAGTGCTTGGTCCAGCCACCCAGAACCCATATATCCCTGCTGCATCGCCAGAGCACCCAACAGGACTGCATTCACTCCCACTGAGGCGCATACAGGTGAGACACCACAACAGCTGGGGTTGGGAGGGAGAGCTGTGGTGGAGGGAGAAGGGAGGATCATGGTGACATGAGCCACAGCTGCACAACCTGCATCCTCACAGTGCCAGGGCCTTGAGAGAGCGTAGAGGAAGGACACAGAGCAGAAGCAGTGGTGTTGATGCCCATGGACTCCTCAGGACATGACACGTGCTCAGAGCCACTCGTGTACTGAGAGATGCTGACGCTCCACCTGACGTTGGTTCCAATGGGAGGACACTAGAGTTGAGCAAAATGGCCATTTTGTGCTCCTCCTCCAACAGCCCTGACCTGCGACAGCGGCTGCATCCATTCTCTTCTCCCCCATCCCAAGCACTCCTGCTCACACCCCCCGCCTGCTCCTTCCAGATCTGCTCCTGTTTTTCGTCTATTTGTGAAGGTGCCCAAGACAGGAGCTCACTTAATACGTTCCCTTACGCTTGTGGCGCAACAGCCTATTCAGTACAGATAAGCCCCTTTAGAAATGAAGGGGAATTTAATTCAGTGCTTGAGTGACAGCAGGAAGATTTATCCCCTCAGTAGACAATACGGCTTTTGGGGCTTTAATCTTGCCCAGACAATGGGCTGTTTCTCGGCCCTCATCTTGTGCCTTTCCCACGATGTTCGGTGATTAACTGGGGCTCCATTGGATGGAAGCCACTATCTCTCATTTAAGAGTGTTTGCGCCTCTGTCAAGGACCAGGCAGGGAGGTGGGAAGAGGAGAAAGGAAGGGGAGGAGGAAAAGTTGAACTCATCCAGGAGCAATGCTGCGAGGCCAGGCGCGGGTGGGGGACATGGATGGGGACGGGCACTGCCACCTCCCAGTGCTGCAGCTCAGCCCAGGGATGCGCTGCTGCAGACAGAGCTCCTCCCTCATTTCATTGGGGCCTTTGTTGAGTAAAGCACTTGTCACAGGCTGGAACCCACCAGCCCTTAGGTATGTGCTGCCTGAATGTAAGTGTATGTGATTCGCTATGAGAGGATTCCAAGCGCACTGAAGACATTCAGAGCAGGAGCTGAAGTTCTGCACTTGGTTTGAAAAGCACTGATAGCAGAGGACAGCCCACCGAGAGCACCAGAACACTGCAGAACATCAGTGAGATGCTCTGAACACCTTACGATGGAGGTATTTATTGCCCCACGTGTGTTGTGCAAAGTTATGGACAACTGTGTTCTCATGAAGACTGTTCCACCCCTGGAAGGAGCAGCCACCACTGCTGCTGGACTTTGTCCATCAGTGGTTTCTGTTCTTCTTGGGAGAAGAAAGCACTGCCGACACCAAAGCTTCAGTTCAGAGCCCAATGAGTGTAACCTTGCAGTAAGCGAGGAAAGCATCGTACAGGAGCACAGAGGGCTCCTTCTCACTGCAGGTGGCCAAGGGGCACAGTCCCACCAGACCCCACTGCCCGTGTTGCAGCAGCCATGGCCATGCACTGCAGCCCAGGTGCTGGCTCTGCACAGCCCAGGCTGGGCTCTGCAGTCAGCATTGCAGGCTGCTGCCAGGCACAGAGCTCTGCTCCTCTGGCTCAAAGATGCTTTGTGTTCACCATCATACATGGTCTGTTCTCTGATCCTGCATAGCTGGATGACTCAATCAGCCAAAAAAACAAAAAGTGTTGCAGAGTTCTCTGCTATTGATGGGAATACTTGGGAGCAGCTGAGCCAAAAAGCAGAAGTGTCTGTTCCTGCTCGCATGGGTCAGAGAGGAGCGTGTGATCCAATGGCCACAACCACACCGGGGCCACCACCACCATCCACTCCTGCATGACCTCCCCGCTGGAGACACAGTCATAGAACCACAGAGCCATGAAGATGGAGAAGACCTCGAAGACCCCAAGTCCAACTGCCATCCCATCCCCATCATACCCACCAAACCATGACCCAAAGTGCCACATCTCCACTCTCGCAGACCCCTTCCCTTTGTCTTTGGCTCCTGTGAACTTCTCAGGAGCCCTTTGAGGGCTCACTGTGGTTCCTGGGAACCTTCCAACACCTTTATGCCAAACTGAGATGGCCTGAGCTGAGAACACATCTCCCCACAAGCTCCAAGTGCAGAAGGGCTTTGGTCTGCCTTTGCTACACCTCTGTCTGAAGATAACGGCCCCATCTTCCTCATCCCTCCCTGTAAGTGAGAAGTGCATGAGGTGCAGTCCCCGGGCATGCCATGGTCCCTCCTCTCCTGCAAAGCCTCAGTGCCATCAGCGCTGCAAAACAATAACAGGGGCTACGTGGGGGTCTTCCCCTCACCCCGGAATATTTTCCCTGTCTGGCCTCCAAGCCACTTCAAGTGCTGCTTTTCTGTTCTATTGTGGATGCAGGGAGGAGGGAGGAAAGAACACGAGAGGAACAAAAATAAGATTAAAATGAAAGACCATATATGGGGAACCCGCAGAAAAGCAAAAGTTGGGGCCCGATTCCCTTATCACTTCCACCACTGTGAACCCACTGCACCCAACTCACAGAGACCAAACTGCAGCTCAGAACTCGGCGGCACCTTCTCCTGGCGCTGTGTTTAGAGGAAGTGGGGCAAGTAGAAGGAAAATTACTCTGTCCAGGCTTCCTGAAAACTGCGAGGCACTTCTGCGGCAGCAGCTGAGGGGCAACGCAGCTCTGCAATTAGGAGAAGTGCAGCAGAGGAGCCCAGCTCAACCTGCAGCCCACACAACGGTGTTCAAAAGAACGAAACCCAATCTCAGCATCCCTGCTGGCGTTACAGGATACACCCAATATCAAACTGGTTTAGCAGTTGGTTTGCTGCCTTGGAGCTAAGCTGCAGAAAACACTCTGATGGGAAGCACAGAGCCCTGCACCCTTCTCCAGTCTTTGCCAAAGCCACAGAGGGACACGACAGCCATTGTGCATAGAAGCTCACCTTGTTTTTCTGATAGCTTTTTGTTTCAAGCATCCTTAACTTCCCAAACCCCAGCTCAGGACAGCATCAAAGCAAAGGTCTCCTGAAAGCTGCTTTGCTTTGCAAATGCTGTATTTTAACAGTGCCACCAACCCTTCACGAACTGACCCTTCTCCTCAAATAATCCACTTAAACATACACATTAAAAATACCCTTCAGTGTAACGACACCGTCCCATTACTGCCGGCGTTACCCGGACATAATGCCCTGGGGAGCACACTCAGACTTTTGTCCTGGCCGACACAAACGAGGCACAACTGACAGCCCAAGGGATCAAAGTCTCCCCTTTATCAACACACACTTGGCAGAAATGTAAACTTCCCCATATATGGCTTCATAAATTTGTTTGAACTTACTTGAAAACCAGCTAAAGATGTTTCAAGGAGTTAAAACTTGCTGCCCCTTTCAACCTCGGGTTCTGAACAAGAAAGGCAGCCCAGGTACATTATTATACTGTGGAAGCCAATTTTTCTTCCACCCACTGGTTTTAAGTTGGCAGGGGAGGAGTGCTGTGCCGAGATCACGGCATCGGGCACCTCTTGGTAATGAGGAAAAGTAGAAGAAAGCATCCAAAGTTTCTTGCCCTGTAAAGGCAATCTGACAGCGAACTGCTTACTTATTTACAGAAATAATCAATTTGGTGCAAATCCAAACCAGCTCACTACGCAGCACCCGTCCCATCAGCCCCCCACGGCCGCTGTCCCCCTTGCTGAAGGTGGAGGAGCAGATAAGCTGGGCAAGGAATGACTGCAAGAGAAGAGTGACCTTATCAGGAAAAGGAATGATTAACAGTGAGACAGGCAGCCAGGAACATGCAGCAGTTCCAAGGGTACACGACCAAGAGCCAATGGGCTCTGGGAAGTTCCCGACCTTATTCCCATTTCCATTTCTAAAAGAAACTGAACATGTTTTCTCAAGAAGTTCGAGTCTGAAGCACTCCTTCCTGCCCTTCTTGCCCTGAGCAGACCACGACCTGCTGGAGGACCTGGAACCAGGGCAGGGAGAGCAGGGAGGAATGCCACAGCTCCAACACTGATGCTCAGCCCAGAAGCACGCCTGCTGTGCTCAGATCAGAGCTGAGAGCCGACAGGTTGACATCAGGATTGAGACTAGAGACAAAACTTAGGATAACCAGAGGATGCAGAACAGCAAAGCCAACACTGCGACACGATGCACTCGGGGAAAGCTCCAGAGAGTTTTAAGCAGAAGTGCAAAACCACCCACAATGTCTGAACAAAGGGACTGTTCAAATTGTGTCATTGGTCAATCGGGCAGAAGTACCTACCAGAATCCTGCCAACAGCCAGCGTGACCCAGCTCTTCTCACCTACTGCCCTGGAAGTGCTGTGTACGTGGGTCTGATGCTGCCCCTGAAGTCAGACCCACATCTCTGGGTACAGAAAATGCTGCAGACACTTTTCCTAAAGGACCAATGAAACTGCTTTACCTGAGCAGCCGCCCGCTTCAAAGAGGAGGGGTTGGAGATGTGGGTTTTGTCTGCAGGAAAGGCAAGGGAGCAGCTAGAGACAGAAAGGGGAAGGAAAGAGGGGAAGAGCCAAGAAGGAAGCACCCGTCCTTTGACACCTTTCTGATAGAGATTGGCAAAGCAGAACACAGCCCTTCCCTCTCAGTCTAATCTGACTTCAGAAGAGCCCCGTGCGGTAAATCCCACGCGCTGCCGCGGTGCTGCAGCCCATGGCCTTCGAGGGCTCCAACCACAGAGCTGTAGAATGCTTCGGGTTGGAAGGAACCTCGCACGCAACCCCAGCAGCTGGGGCTCTGCTGAGCCCCTGCACATCACCATGCAATGCTGGGAGAGCCAAAAGAGCCGCGTGTACAGAGCACCTCGCACGCCGCGGCAGCGATCCCAGCTGACGCACAAAGCAGCAACTCGTAGACCTGTGCTCCCTAATTTCTGCACCATCATTACAAAAAATGCAAAACCAAATCAGAGGAGTAACGCTGGTAAGAAGAAAATCCCTCTGTGCCAAAATTCACTTCAGAAAAAAATTGGTTTTTGTGGGTTTTTTTGTTTTTTGTTTTTTGTTTTACCCCAGCAGTGCTACAACTTTGAACTCTGCAAAACTTCATCCCCAAATGCATTGACTTCTACATTATCTGACATTTCCTCATTAGCTTCTTTCCTTTCTCTCTTTTCTTTGCAAAAAGGCCCTTGAGTCGAACCATGTCAGAAGTCTCAGAAATTTGACAGATCTTACATTTCCAGCTCATTTTCTAATGAGTTTGTACATCAGGACTGATTAGTGTAATAAAGAATTCATGAAGCAAATAAATGTAACATGAAGACACCTTGAAGAGAGGAAAGAAAAAGCGAGTCAAATATGTTGAGAAAAGGTCTGGCCTTTTTAACCTTCATTTAATTGTTCTGACAAAGACACTTCATCAAAGAGCCTTGGCAGGTATTCGGACTTTGTGTGCATAAATACCAGGCTTTGAACTTTCTCTCCCCAGCATTACCCAGGAGATCCCATCATTAGCCTAATTCAGGCAACTCCTTATCAAACAAAGCTGTGGCCAACCATGCCCTGACCTGCCAAGCAAGACTGGAGCACCCTGACCCAACCCATCGGGACATGGTGGTTGTCTGCTGCTGGGGCTGCACGTAACCCTGCCAAGCAGAAGCACTGCACTGTTTGTTCCACAGGAGGTACAGCTTTGCCACTTTACAACAAAAAGCCCATCCCTACATTCACATGCATTCTATTTTCACCATCTTTATTTTCTGTCATCCCCCACTTATCTTCTAACTGCACTGAGGACCCCGGACTTTTATGAGCTAAATGAGTTTGCACAAAGACACAAAGACCATTTCCCTCTGGATGCAAACACTGTCATGCAGAACCAGCACAAAACCACCACCAAGATGTCCACATCCTACGAGCAAGAAATACCAGGATGGTTTGTAATTCTGAGTTGGAAAAAAAAAAAAGAAAAGATGCTTTTTGGAACAGAAGCAGATGTCTTCTCTTTGCTATAGAAAATGTGGATCTGGGGAGGTTGGTGCAACACCTGCAGCCAACGGGCAATAGTTCTGGTGCAGGTGTTGGGATGAGCTGAACACCTCAGGCAGGTTTCAGTGCACAGCTCTGTGTCCCTGTGGGGCAGCCCATGGTGCTGTGCAGCCTCCAGCAGCACTGCTCCTTCGGAAGCTGCAGGAAGATTCCTCTGAATAGGGGCTGTATGCAGACAGTTCAAAAGAGTCCTTGTCCTGTGCAGACTGGGTCTGCATGGGAACTCATTTTTTTGTTCTTAGGAAGAAAGCAAAAACCCACAAGAAAAAAAAAAAAAAAAGAAGAAGAAGAAAAAGAAAGAAACCAAAGAAACCTCCAGCAGTTCAAAGGGTGTTTCATCAGTGCCTCAGTCCCCAAGAGCAAGGACCCCTTTGTCACTACCGGGTGACAACCAGCCCTGAGAGTGGGACATGCACTGAGCAGAGCTGCAGCAAAACTCTCCATGGCACGCTGCAGAGCTGCCTGCACCATCCCCTGCATCACTGCTGTTCTGCTGAAGGGTTCGAGATGGAGAGCTTGAACTAAAAATAATAAATAAGGTGTTCTAAATCTGATTCTCCTTGAAATGATCCAAGCTAATTGCTTGTCAGGTTCACACCGCTCATTTATTCAACTGATGTATTTTAAAAAGTCACTACGAGCTGCTGCATAGGAACGCTCCCCCTCTGCCCACTTCTTATTTTCTGTGCCCTTTTGACCCGTTTCTTCCAGCCACCTTTTCTCCCTTATTCTCCTTTTGCACCTCTTTGTGTTGTGCGTCCCTCACCCGCATCGCTTCCCACTCCACTGCTCTTCTGCAGTGCTCCAGCCCAAACCCTCACCCTCTGCCTTCAAGTTGTCTGCACATTTATCCTCCCCATCCCTGAATATTACAGAAGGAACTCTATTTCCCTCAGTGCACAACTGCAGAGAAATGCAGGAGAATCAGCACAAGTGAGAAGATCCAAGAAGATGTGGCCAACCTGAGAAGAAGAAATACAAAGCTAACCTGAATGGATATGGAAATGGGATAATGGGGAACGTGTGTCCAGCCATTTTGGCATGACATTCCTAATATCTATGATAAAATCAAGGCACGGTGTGATCGGTGCAGACCAGGCAGGCCCCCAGCATGCTGAGCTAAATAATCACTTCTATATTTGTTTTGTGACACAGGGAACTATTTACACTGCACTGCACTGCAGTGTGGCTCTGCGTGGCAGCCCAGGCCCCAAAACACCACCTGAATTCAGCTCCTTTGCTGCTTCATCCCCACTCCTGGGCACTTTTGGAAGCCCCCCCAGGTCGGAGCCACCAATCCCTGGGCGGAGCTGGACAGAGGATGCTGGCAAAAGCCATCATGGAAAAGTACCATGTTCCTCTTTTTGGCCAAAATCTTTTTCCATCCTTCCCTCTCCCCAAATTTCCAGTGGTCGAGTGGAGAAGGGAAACCTCATCCCGTTCAAGCAAAGATTTCCACATATTTTTCCAAACAGCATCCGAGAGCCCACCCTCCCCAGCACTGCGCTCCCACCCAGCACCTTCACTCGGACGCCTCTGAGGTTGCTCCTTTTGGGGAAACCCACCACCAGCACAGCACTCCACCAAGGTGACCTTCCAGGTAATCCCACCCCACCACCACTTCTGTCAATGAACTTCTCCAAACACCGCGGCCGCGCGGAGCGGTCCCACCGCAGTGCTGGGGAGGGGACGCCTCTTCCCATGGCACCAGCCCAGGCTGAGAAGCAAACCGTGCCAGATGCGGGCTGTCAGGTCAATAACAACCGTGTTTAAGTACAATTTTTGGAATAATCACTTACAAAACTAAGCCTACACCTTTGGAAAGCATTCTGCAGTGAGGTGGAAGGAGGAAACATGCAATAAATAACTTTTATTTCAAGCCTCGCTTTCGTTTTGCTCTGATTTGAGTGAGAGCTGAAGGGACACTTTTATACTTAAAATATTGATGAAAACTTTATCCAGAATTAAGTCCAGATCCAAAAGTAGTCCCCAGAAATGGTGGCACTGACCTCCAACATGGAGAAGAACATCAGGACCCCACGCACAGCCCAGAGCCCAGCAGACATCGGGGGTGAGCAGTTCGGCCTCGGGCCGAAGCTCTGCAGAAAAGACAGCTAATAGGGGACACTGAGGAAGATAAACCATTGCTGACAACGCACTGATGTTGGATGTCTCCCTGCTGCCTGTCCCCCAGGAAATTCACCAGGGTCCTTTCCATTTGCCAAATGCAAGGTCGGAAGGGGCTGAAGTGGCTTTCCAGGCTGACCTGCTGGACAACAAGCCGTCCTCAAATTAATTCCTGTTTGATACATCCAACCTCGATGCTTCCATTGCAGGCAACAGTAGAAATTCCTCAAGTCACTGCAAATTGTCCAACGATGGAAACTGTCCGGGCACTCCCAGGAGCGTGCTCAGACATTGGGTGGGAGCAGAGAGCTGCCCAGGACAGACGAGGTGATCTTCCAGATCTCCCTTCCAATCTTATTTTCTTTGATTCTCACTTTTTCTGCATTGCATCAGCTGTTATTCTCACTTTTAGTCTATCAAAGCCCATTTTGCTGCCAGGTGAGCACCCGGAGCTGGCAGACATTTCACCTTTTCACTTTCTCTTCATTTAACTCAACAGATTGAGCTTCAGGAGCAACAGGAAAACTGTTTATTCCTCCGTTTATAGTTACACGTTTTCATTAGAATTTATGCATGAAGCTTTAGGTTACAAAGCAACAAAATGTGTTTTCTGTTGCCTTTTTTTTTTTTCTTTTAAAATCCACTTCACAATGAAACCCAGCCCCTAATCATCAACCGAGAACAGCAAAACAAGATGGATCGTAATCCCCTTTATTTAAACGTTTTGATTAAATTAAATCTGAAGATCCTACAGTAGGGGCTTACCCACTGCTCTCAGCTGAAAGGGGGACGAAATGAGCTGGCTTTAAAATGAAACAGGTTTCTCTTCTGACGGACTGCGAGTTACAGGATGTTGGTAGTGAACCAATTAAAACACATCTTAAAACGATAAATACAAACCAAATGTACATTAGCGGCATGTTCGGCCTTTTGTTTCTCGGCTCTATTTTGTATCTGCTTATTGCAATCGTATGTGTTTTGAAAGAGGGGGGGAAATCAAATCATTTTAGGAAATAATAAATAAAGAATTCAGCGGGGGAAACAAAAGAGGGCTGCATTTATCCCGGCATAAAACAAACCATTCCTTCGGAGAGCGTGGTGAGAAAGGAGCCGCAGCGTTCCTGGATCACCACTCAGAAACATGCAGACAGTCACAAAAACTCTGCCCCGGTTTAAGAAAGCAATGTGGCATCCACAGAACATCACAGCAATGCAGGTGACACCAGCTACACACGTTCACCATTTGCACAGCAGAGCAGAGCAGAGATGTCACGGGTGGAAGCGTTTCACTTCTCACAAGTGCCCAAAGAACACAATTTTCCTTTTTTTCTCCTCACTTCTGTGCTGTTTGGTTCTTAGCAGTCTGCTCACAGTCCCATACCCCGAGCAGATTGCCCTCAATTAAAAGCCATACAAAGTTTGCACAATTTTTTCATTATTGGAGGCTGCAGGTAAGTAGCTGCACAGCCCTGTGCTTAGTGGGAGGAAGTATTGAAAATCTCCTTTGCTATTCCTTGTTTCACGGTTTATAACGTGATACTTATAAATACTTTGGTAGTAGATTAAGCTCCAGAGCAATGAAAACATTTAAAAAAGAGCACAAAGCCTGCAAGTGTCCAAATGAGGGACCAGAAACTCTGCTTTAAGCTCCAGGAGGGGGTTTATGAGATGTAGTGCCATGTGCCATACAATACAAGATAAACATCTGTTGTTATTTCAGTAAACTTAAATCAGATGTTAAGCTTTTTCTGCAGGCGGATAGTGGCACAAAGAAGGATCTTTCTTCTTACCAAGGTGGCTGCATCCTGTGCTGGGAGAAGATTCTGGAGAGGACTGAACCGTGTGCTGATGGTGGGGGACATTCCAGGGGTGCACTCTGGAATTTCTGCCCAGAAAGGCATTGGCTGCAAGCACCGAGGATGCACACACTTGCACACTGGAGAGCACATCCCAGACCGGATGGCTGCAATGGAATTTACCTTTATCCCCTCACCTATCTCAGCACCCGACAAAAAACAAGGAAGGCTTTGATTATCCACGTGGCCTTGGGGACTAATGGCCACGCAGGGGGACCTGCTAGTGGGTACACACCCACACAGTGGGAAAATCATGGCTGCAGAATCACAGGATCATACACGTTGGAAAAGACCTCTAAGATCACCAAGTCCAACCATCAACCCATCCCACCATGCCCACAACCACGTCCCCCAGTGCCACATCTCTATGCCAATACTTCACCACCATGGAGCGCCCGTTCACCATGCTCAACCCATGCTGGTTGGCCACTGGTAACATGCTTTCATTAAACACCATCAAATAGGTCAGTTTTATATGCAGTATCCCATTATAAATTGCAAAGAATCGCTCTTAATTGCCAACTTTGACAGCTGTCTACTTTCCTCATTACACACTGTAAGCTGTAAGGTACAGCTAAGTTAATATTCCAAGCTGTTTCTGTTTTCAGCATATTAAAAGGGATCTTATATCCCCAGCACCAGACAGCATATGGAGCTCAGTGCTCCGAGCCCTGGGGTAAAACTTCCCAGGGTTGTGCTGGGCCGCTGGAGATGTTGTAAAAAGGATTTTGCAAGGTATGGTTCCAGGAGCTGGGTTGCTCGTGTTCCTCTGCACAGTGGTTACTGGCAGTGCAAATGAACCATGGACCAAACGCAGAACTCCGGATCAGGTTAACAGTACTCTGCCTTTGTGTCCAATTCCAGATGTATTTCTGTTCAGCTTTTAATTCGGAAATTTTGTGGCATAAAGCGATTTCACAATGCGCTTTTAATGACCCTATATATATACATATATATATCTTTTGTTTCGTTTTTATTTACCTTAGCAGCACGCTAAAATACAACCAGCGTACTACAGTTCTTTACATTATATTTTAATTAGTGTTTTCATATGGGAAAGACAAAGACGCTACTCAGCACAAACACACACCTACTGTACTGCATTTCCCAGGGCACAGAATTCAATACCCAGAGCACTGAGTCTCCCATCATCATCATCACCACCAGGGGCCAACAGAAAACAACGCCCGTTGTTCCTCCAGGAGGACGTGGTCTGTAAGCCCACGAAACAGTGCACAGGTTCGTGTGGCTGTGGGAGGAACTGAGGGCAGGTAGATGTGCCCAACAATTAATTAATTTTAGGAGTTTTGCTTGGGGGATCTTTTTGCTTGTTTTATTTATTTTTTAATAGTTACATATATTCAATAAAGACAATGTAAGAGGAAAGAACAGAACTTCTCTGGAGATGAATGCTGAATGCTGCCTTTAGCACAGTGCACTGTGCGTTCACCTTTGTCTACTTCCCTACGTATTTCCCAATGGATTTTCATGGAATCATAGAGCAGTTTGGTTAGAAGGGACCTTAGAGATAGAACCATAGAATGGCTGGGTTGGAAGGGATCTTAAAGATCATAAAACCAAAGAATGATAGGATGGCTTGGGTTGGAAGGGACCTTAAAGATCATGGAACCATAGGATAGTTGGGTTGGAAGGGATTTTGAACAGTGCAGAATTATAAAATGATTGGGTTGGAAAGGACCCTAGACATCACAGAACAGCTGGGTTGGAAGGGACCTTGAAGATCACAGAAGTACATAATGGTGGGGTTGGAAGGGACACTCCAGTGCCCGCCCCAGCAGCAAGGGATGCCCCAGGATCTCAGAGCTGCACACAGAGTGCCCCTGGAGCCAGCTCTGCTTGCAGTTCCCCAGGCCAGGGCTGGGGCTCTTGCCCCATCTGTCACAGTCTGGCCATCCACAGCTCTAATCCCATGCAACATTTATGGAGCATTCCTTCCTCCTCTGCTGAGCAAGTGCAAATACTGCTTGGCAGAGCAGAGCTGCCCGCAAGGAAGGAGCTCCTTGGAGCACTTGCAGCAGAAGTCCAACTAACCATAACATCGCACATCTGAATAATACTGTGAAAAATATATAAAATACATTACAGCATTAAAAGTTTAAACATCTTAAATCTTGAGCGGGAGGTGACAGAAACAACATTCAGAAGTGGGATGGGGAGAGAAAAGAGAGTGGAGCGTGTGGGGCAGCCCCAGGGAGCTCCAGAAGGGAACAGCACGCAGCAAAACTGCAAGGACATCCAGCAGGGAGGTAGGGAACAGGAGGGCAAGGAGCAGGGGAGGGTTAGGGGCAAAGGGAAAGAACATCCTAAATAGAGCTGGGTCCCCAGCGCCCTGCTCCATTCACAGCACTGGGGGCTCTACAGACAGGGGAGTGCAGCACTTGCTCCAATGTTGGCCAAAATTCAAGATAAATTCAGAGTTGGAGCTTGATTCCAAAAAGGCATTCTGTCAATTTTCAAGTCGGAACTTCGCTAAAATCTCAGATTGCTTTGAGCTTCTTTCCACATGCATTACCACTGATTTATTGCTCTCAGGCTCTGCAGTCCATTTTGGTAAACAGAATATTTAAGCAGTCACTGTGAGAGATATTCAAACAAACAATGGCGAGTGCTGCAAGGCAGTCAGCCCAAACCTCAGCGAGTTACCTGGGGGCTGGGGCCGTGGGGAAGGCAGTTTCCTGGTTTTATTGGGGTGCTTGATGGTACTGCTCTATGTATGCCTTACGATGCAAACTTCCAACAATTCAAGGAGAAGTTGGCTTGTTTGCTCCTTGGGGCTGCCAACTGGTGGAGCCCCTGCAAAACCACGTCCTGCAGACACTGCTCCCCACTGCCACCCCACGCAGTGACACCGTGGGGTCAGAGCTGTGCACGACGCCCTCGGACGGCTCCGACCGATCTGAGCCATAACTCAGCGCAAATTCAATTTCCATCCGTAACCGTGAACTTCTCGAGCTTTTGTAGCTTCAAGTCAGCTCATTAACATTACTTAGGCATCGTTTTTATAGCTGAATTATACTATGTTTATACGGTGGAATTCCATTACTTAATTGCTGCACTACTGGAAATTTCAGTGGGGTTCTCGCTTTCCGCATAAATCTCGAGAATAAACATGTTGCTGTATTTCTCTTAATTAAGTGCATATTTCATACAAATAGCCAACGCAGACAAATTAAGCAGAGCATCATTTGTTTAATCAACGGGGAAACTCGTGCCGCATGTCAATGGAGAAACTTCACACGCTTCGGTGTTTGCTTCCGGTAACCACTGGAGATTGGGGGCTCCTCCAGACCTCCAGGGCTGCAGAGCACGGCCGGGTCTGTCCTGAAGGGGGAGGGCAGCACCCAGGAAGGGGCTGCATGCAGCAGTTCCCACCCAGCAGTGCTGCGGGTCCCACTGGTGCACATCCCCCAGGTGCTGCGTGGGTTGGACTGCTCAAGGTTTTTATCTACAATAAGTGGAGAGGATCCATTTGTTTCCTTGCGGTGGCCGTAAGGCTCCTCGTTCTTTTTCTTTTTTTGGTCTTTTTTCCCTCTCCCTGAACGAGGCAGATCAGTGTGCAGCCACGGGGACAAGGTTACAGTGTTTTCCCTCCAGCACACATAAGAGACATTCTTGCAACGATGGCGAGAAACAAGAAGTGAAAGCGAGCGGTAACAGGAATAAATGTCTTCATTTCAGCCCAGTGGTGGGAATATTTGTTCTTACAAGTTCAATTCGCTTCCCCTTCTGCACAGCTTTTGCAACTGTTTCGAAGTTTAGGAAGAGATAAGGGAATGCCTGAATGTAACAAATTCACCACGGGCTCTGTGTCCCCCTGTGGGACGTCCCATCTACGCAGCCGCTGCCCCATGAGTGTCTGCCCCCCAAGCAGAGGAAGGTCTCTGCCTGCAGGGAGTGCACCTGCACGGCTGCACCATGGAGAGCCATCCCCAGGCACCTGCAGGGAGCACTGCACAGACAACCCCAGCACGCATGGACCCCGATGGCACCCCGCTCTGCTGTGGCCCCAAATGCAGTGCCACCAACAGCCGGGGGAGAGCAGGTGGGAGGTGGCCATGGCAGCACGCGGTGCTTCCTCCCCAGGGCTGCTGTGAAAGGAGCAGTGCACAGTCAGGATGGGCTGCACGGTGTGTGGGTGCTGTTTCACTCCGGCTCTGTGTCACCGGGCCACACCACAGCGGTGTCAGCTCGAGCACCGACCCCCCCCCAAAACACACACATCACATTTCTCACTTAAGTGGTACTGAATTCTTATTTCCCTGTTTTTCTCTGTGAAGGATAAAAGGAAACAAGCAAATTCTAGAGCTGAAGTGCGTTTTCAGGCAAAGACATGAAAGCGTGTGCCCCTGAGAACAGCTCCGTGCAGAGAGGTCCTGAGGCATTACCTGCAGGCAGAAAACACCCAGACCTCAGCACACACAAGTCAGAGTTCCTCCAATACCTTCCAGTGTTTGGGAGGGGGGGGGACACGTAATCCGTTCTGATAACTCCCGACATTAAGCAGTTTTCCCCTTTTAAATCTGTTTAACTGTTTCATTAACCGAAGGCAGATCGAGAGCGCTCCGTCGATGCAGCGCAGATCAAAAAGGCTGAGGCTGCCTGTAAATTCCCCCAATGCTTTATGACACCATTTGTATTCTGTCACTCACTAGCTTTATGTATAGTCCAAGCTGTGAACTGAATACCCCATTCAGAAAGCCACTCACTCTGCATGTTATTGCAATTTAATATTTTCACACACAGGCACATCATTATCTTGGAACCTGACACTGCAAGGAGAATTCCGTAATTTTTCAAGAGGGCTTTTTTGCTTTCTTTTTTTTTTTTTTCCCCTTTCTGTTGTTCCAATGTGGGCACTGAGGCACAAGATTGATCTAAACGAGCCCTGTTCCAATATTTTGTCTCCAGACAACACAGTCCACTGGGGGGATGTGGAGGTTTGTCTGTGCTTTCGTGGATTCTTCTCATTTCAAACATGTATGGATGCAGTTTCATTGCAAGGACTCGAGGGAAAGATGAAGGATCTGTCGTTGCTCATAAGAAGAGTACCCCTTGCACATCTACAGGCTGAGATACATACATAGGTATGTATACGTGTGTAGGTGTGTACCCATATATGTGCATATGGTGGTTGTGAAGTCCCCGAGCTGCCTTCCCCACTCTTCAGTCTCTGTGATGTGGCCACGGGATGGGGTCATCCCACTCAGCTGGCACTCTGCAGGGCAGCACACACACGTTCCTCGGGGCTGGGTGAGAGGATCTGGGCACATTCACTGCTCATCATCACAGGGAAAAACGTGGCATTATCGATATTTTAAGAGCCAGGTCACATCAGGAGAAGGACTTTAGAAGCAGAGACAAAGGCACAGCTGGTGCGACCCACGTGAGCAGCTCTATCACACACAGACCCTCGGCAGCTAATCATTAACACAACTCAGATCTAACACAAATCTTTATGTGCAAGCAGCATTGATGTCCCAAGGAGCACGGTGCCTCGAGGGCCTGCTCCAAAGTCCAGCACAGCTGAGGACGGGCTGCCTTGTGCTCCAGCAGCACTGCTGCCACCAGGGCTGCCCTGGGAGAAGAGCCACACACAGGGCTCAAGGCAAACCACGGCCACAGGACCTCTTCCTCCCAAGGGGGTGAGATGGAGTCTGGACCCGTCCCAGGGTGCGGGGACTCCAGGAGGGTTCCCAGCCCCAGCAGGACCTGAAATCTCATTTCTCCCACTCAGACAGCACAGGAGTCACAAAAAAACGAGCCCAGCAGTGGGATGTTTCCCTGGTTAACTCCCCAAGCCCATCTCGCCAGCAGGACAGCAGTGCTTGGAAGCAGTCACTGTCCGTGGGGTAGGAACAGGACTACGATGTGTGCACACCCATCTGAGAGCAGTGGGAGCTCTGTGGGCCCCGAGGACACAGCCTGCCCTCAGCTCACCTCCATCACCTGCAGCTGCGTGGAGACCTCACTCCTTAACAGATGCAACAGGACACAGAGCACCAAGGGCACAACTCCAATCCCAACTTTATCGGGATAAGCGGGAAGGATTTAACAACTCCCCAAGTGACCCCACTCTGGTTTTCATGCGTTCTCTATGGGATACATGAGCAGAAGTGTTTCTGTCAGCGTTATCCATGAGGCATCAACTTCCTTCTAAACACGACCATTGTGCCATGTAGGGATTTAGATTTATTTTATTCCGACGTGATAATTCTGAAATAAAATATATGATGGCCTGCTCGATGTGCGTGTTCCCCATTTTGCGTTTATGTAATAAAATATAAAATGAAACCAGTCCTTTTCTATAAACAGAAAAAAAAAAATAGTGCCGCAATTTTATACTGCGTGAACTCCAAAGCACGGCCCTTTAAAATTCATTTACATGATTGAGCCCCAAAGGTCCATTTCATCGCGAAATAAAACCCACAAAACACTGTCATGAAAGGACAGAAATGGGAACACAACGCTTCTTCATGGGCATCGTGGATGGAGTAAAGGATTTTGAGCAAAATCTGGAATGTGCAAGAAAGAAATACTAATGATCTGAGGCAGGGAATGCAGGAGGAGCTGTGGTGAGCCCACCATGCACCAGGGAATCCCAAAGGGCACTCACAGAGTGCTTCTCCCAACCTCTGGAGAGCTCCTGCTGAGCGACGAGGAAATAAACCCCAATGATTTTTTGGTCTGGGTCATTTTTTTCTCCTCCTGCAATGCCAATAAAACCTATCTGAGGATTGCTCGTACCGAAACTCCACTGCTATAAAGATACAGGGAGGAAAATCAACTACTGTTTATGGCGGCGGTGGAAGGCAAAGAGCAAACAGAACACACTGAGGGGACAGGGTCTGCTGGCCAGCACGGCCCAGCCTGGCTGAACACCTCCAGGAAGGGCTCTGTCCCTTTGGAGCACAGCACCGTGTGACACATGCTGACGGTATGGAACGGTTTTCCATGTGTGTAGAAGAAAACAAAGCGCATTTCTCCACTGGAGTATTGATCCACAGATGGGTGGATCTCCTGAAACGAGCACCAGTGCTTGTGTGCATGATGCACATCCATGCTACGTGTCCTGTGTGGCATCCTCAGCTGATGACAGCGGGCTCAGCTGAGGGTGAATCTGACTGGCACGAGCTGCCCTGCCTGGTGGGGGTCCACGGAGCTGCTGCACAGCACAGCCCCCAGCAGCAGCCCAAGGGACTCTCCTCCCTCCAGCCCTCAGAAGACCACAGCAGCGTTCAGAGCTGCTCTGAGAAGTGGTTCACGGCGCAGCACACAAGGATGAGCTTCCAGAAGTGGAGCTGCATGGAAACGGGTCCGATTTCATCAGGTCTCCATCTATTCTGCCAGGAAGAACTGTCCCTCGCACTGTGCTGCAGCCCAGTACAAGCAAACCCCATTGAAAAGCACATTACAAAAAGCAGGTTTCAGGGAGAGCCCATCCGAGGGCCCGGAGCTTCAGCAGACAGCTGTGGCTTTTGTACAGTGGAAGTGACTGATGAACCATTTGATAAAACCCACACGTGATAATGAATAGCTGTCCTTCTCCGGAGGTGATAAGATTTTTTTTTAACTAAAAACCATCGGGGCATGTTTAAAAAATGATTACAAATTATTTTAACAGTGTGTTTGCGGAGGGTTATAAAAACAGCTATAATATTTTTGTCTTGGATTCTAGAATTACCAGTGTGACAGCTAATGCCGTAATGATTTGTTTCAAATGCCAGTGTTTAAGCTGTATAAAGCTGATTTTATACATTTTTCCAGTAGGCCGCATTGTAGTTAATGAAATTAAACACACCAATCGCATTTGTCCCCGGGGGATGAGGAACTGAACACGCCACCGGTTTATTTTTTTATTAAAATAAATTGCAGCCAGCAAGATGGACTAATTGCGTGCAGAATTGAAAAAGAAACATTCCATTGATATAATTAAGCCAATTTTCACGGACAAAAATAGTTATAGTGGATATAAAATAAGCAGAGCATTCACTGCAGTTTGACTTCTCCCCACCCTCTATATTCTGTACAGAACATTAACTATTACACAAATACCTTTCCCAAATGGCTGACTGTTATCTAGCACTGACGGCTCCATTGGCCCCAAGCGCTGATGTTGGGATCCTGTGCCCATGGTTTTGGTGGAAGAGTTGGCAAAGCCAAAGCCAACGGGGCAGCAAGATCCCCACTGCAGCACTACCTCAAAGCACAACACCTCAAAGACCATTGAAGGCCATTGAGGCCAAATGAACACCCAC
>VXAB01000082.1:8402-31648 GCA_013399175.1 Odontophorus gujanensis
CCGAGCGGCTGTGCCCCGCCATGGAGCAGGGGCTGGCGGGGGGGCCCGCCGCCGTAGCCGCCGCGGGCGTGCTGGTGCCGCTGAGCGAGAGCGAGCAGCAGCGCTACTCGGAGCTCTTCTCGCGGTGCTGCCCGCCCCCCGAGGCGGCCGCCGGGGGCAGCAGCGTGGGGGAACTGTTCCGGGCCTCGCAGCTGCCCCCGGACACGCTGCACCAGGTGGGTCGGGGCGGCGCGGAGCCCCGTGCCGGGGGAGCGAGGCGGAGCTCAGGTGGGAGCGCGGGGCTCCCGGAGAGCGGCGGCGGTCCCGCGGGGTTCGGGAGGGGACCCGCGCTGCCGGGCCGGAGCTTTCACGTGCTGCTGGCGATGCTGTTTGGCGGCGGCCTTTATTTTGCCGAGCGGGGTGAAGCGGTGTCGGCGCCGGGTACCTGGCTGCGGCCGGACGGAGCTCGACTCCGCAGCCCTCCCGGGAGCTGTCAGCCCGCGTCTCCGTGACTCCGTGTTACATAAACCCCCATCGCACAGGTGATTCCGAGTGGTAGCGGGGATGCTTCGTGCGTTGTTGTTGCCCCCGCTTCGCTGCTTACTGTCTGTGCAAACCCAAGCTGCGGCCGTGCGGCTTCGCATGAAGTCGCACCGTGGCCTTCGTCTTGAGCGGAGAGAACGGGGGTGGCCCGCACGCCCGGCGCCGGGAGCGCGAGTAGCGAAGGCATAGCTACCGAGTGCAGGAATAAGCCTGGTAGCAAATCTGTGTCACTGTGGTGTTACTTCATTTTCCGAACAGTGGTAGGAAAGCGCTTCTTGTTTTTGCTATTTGGATCCTTCTCCTAACTTTGAAGTACATTTTGCTGGTTAATCACAGTCTGCTTTCACGGTAGTTTGGATTTTAGTGTGTGACTTGAGTCTGGAAATGCCGACTTTCAATACTCTGGGTTTTCTTTTACTTTTTTCCCCTCCCCCCACTACTTCAGATTACTTCTAGGTATGTTTATGATGTGAAGAGAATATTACTTGGAAACAGGTTTGTTTAAAACAGGTTTTAATTGGCTTTAGCAGTTGTTGGGATAAGGCCTCTGGGACTCTGGGCTGTTTCTCTCCCCTTTCCTGCCCTCCCCCTCCTGCTTATATGGCACCAATCGTGGGCTGTGGTTGGAGCTCCTGTCCCAAAGCCTGCTGCTGTCAGGTGCTCTTATTAACATCTTCTAGAACTGGAAAACAAAACAAAACAAAATCACCATAATGAGGCAGAAAAAAAGGTAAATGTTAAACCTTGTGATGTGAGAAAAGCTGCTTTTTTTTTTTTTTTTTTTTGAGATATTGCTGATATTTTGTCTTATTATCTTCTGAAAATGTGATCTAGTGGTTTCTGTTTTAAAAAAGGTTGTATGCGCTTCCAACAGTTACGGGATCAAAGTGTAGCAGTGCATGGTATCTGTTTTCTGCTACTATGGGGAATGCCCATTTTAGGTAGAGTCAACTCACTTGAGTTAAGACATCGTGTTTTCTTTCAAATAGTTGTTGACCATGAAAGTTTTCTTAAAAACAGAGCATGTCCTTTCAAAATCCCCATCTGTCACATCTAATGCTTGGTGTAGTGGCATCCTTACCAACCCACTGAGGTACAGTTGTGCAGCTTACAGACTTTGACCCTCACTGTATTAATTGAGGAGTGGTTGTACTGATCCATGTGTTCCCAGTGCTGGTCAATGTCACAGCAAAGTGCTGAGCTGATGCTGTTGCCTTCAGGGCTTTGTAGTTGGGTAGTGAAGGTGTAGAACTGTGAGATCTGCCCAGAGAGATCGTGGGTGCCCCGTCCTTGAAGATACACAAGGTCAGATTGGATGGGGCTGTGAGCATCCTGATGCAGCTGTAGGTGTCCCTGTTCATTGCAGGGGAGTTGGACCAGATGACCGTTAAGTGTCCCTTTCAACTCAAACCATTCTGTGATCCTATGAAGGAAGGAGCTTTTCATTATCCAGTCTTGATAGAGACTTCTCGTTGACTGGGAAGTTGCTGACCAGAGTCATGGAAAGTCTGCTTCCACCATCCTTAAATGCAGTGTCAGAGTTTGTAGTCTAGATATAAATGCAGTGTGGCAGGAGCACTGCTGCTGAATGTGGCAGTTCCTGTGGGGAAAAACAAGGTCATGTACTCCCAAACAACAAACAGCATTCAGTTTGGTTTGAGGTTCGTTGGCATGATGCAGGAGGTTGCTGAGATGAAACTGCTAAGTATTGGAGAGCAGATAGGTAATACGAGGGAGCATTGTCCACTGTGCCAGAAGAGGAAGTGCTGGAATAAATAGGAAAAAATCCAAGTGCAGTCAGGTCAGAAGGAGCAGATGGTGTGCACCCAAGAGCTGTGAGTCTTGCTAAGAATGAAGCGCTTGAATGCAGATTCATTAAACACAGGCTTGTTAAAATCAGCTCTTCTGCTGTGCCATACAGTACAACAGAGGCTGCCGCTATTGAAGTGGCTATTAAGAAAGGACCAAGGAGTGAACCTAGCAAGAGTTTGTTCAGTTCTGGAGAAATTATTGGAGTTACCACTGAAATAAAAGTGTAAAGCCCTTTGCATGACTAAGAAGGGAATGGTAGTGACTGGACAGTGTGCTTCCTGCAGATTGTGTCATTGTGGTGTGACCGGGGTTGGCAGGAACCTTGGGAAGGTCCCAACCCTTCCAAGTCTGTACAGCTATCACAGCATCACAGGTGGCCACAGTGGCTATTCTGCTGTGTCTCATTTTGGGCAGTTAAGAGTGACTCCATTGTAATGCTGGCCCTTGGTGAGTACAGCCTCAGCTTGTGGAATGTGTGGTCCCCAGATGCATTCGTTTTGTACAGCACGTGTCAGTGGTGACTGAGGTTTGCATGGAATTCAGGTAGAATAGTACTGTATGTAGTTATCATCTGCTGATCTGCAAAGAAGAGGTACCTTGTGCTAGTTCTGTTGTTTGTCTGTGTTACTGTGGGTCTGTGAAGAGTCTGGGGAATGAGGGAGCAAGAGGATAGGACTCAAGGTTTACACTGAATTTCCTATCTTTATTATTAGCTTTTGATGTAATTAATTTTCATTTGTTTGCCTGATGGTATCTTTAATTCCAGATTTATGAACTGTAGTCTTATTTGTGGGCTTGCAATATCAACACAGAGATCCAGTGTTATTAACAAAATGCATTCTTTCCTCTTCAGATGAACAACCTGCATTATTTTGAGCTATGAGGATGACAAGTACTAATTGTATGACTTTGGAAGCTGCACAGAGCTGCATTTTTTTTTCAGTTAGACCTCTTCTTCCAGTTCTGTGTGAATGGAGAATTCAGACCAGGGGTCTTGCTTTTCCTCCACGCTGTCTGTGTGTTAATTTGTGTTTGTGGTGACTTGTCTCTATAGTTACACTGAATTATCTAGCTGTCCTGTTGTGTTCAAAAAGCAGAAGTGTGAATAGATTAAAAAGAAAGGGTGTGTGGGGAGGGGAGTTGCTAAGCTTCTAGTTGCTTTTTCATTGGAAAAATGCCAGCAAGAGTTCACTTTTCCATCATTTATTTTTCATAGGCAGGAGTTAATACCCACGTGATAGCTAGGGTAGCATCAACTGCTTAGAATGCTTTCCCTGGGCAGAGAAGAATAAGAAACGTGGCAGTTAAAACAGGAGCATTTTGAGTGAGGAAAGTCTGGACTTACTGTTGCTTGAAAAAGGTAAAATTCATTCTGTTGTGCTCCCGTGTGGAATTCAGCAATAAGCTGTTCTCAGCACTGGAAGTACAGCTGAGCTGACTGAAGAGCTCTGTCAAAGAGGTGTTAGCTAGGAGCACACATGGAGAAAATGCATCAAGATTACATCTTTGAGTCAGGAAGAAGCAAAGAGGAGCTGCAATTTTCTCTTAAGTGTTACAGCAAGAAGAGGAAAGGAAAACTGATGTTTGCAGTGTCGGTTCTTTTGGCCACAGTTCTCCAAACTGTCATTGAATTCCTAGGATCACAAGCAGACCTGGGTAGGACATGTAAAATCGAGATGTAAAAAACATAGTAATATTTAGAAGAAATATATATATTGTATCAAGGTATAAGAGGGTAGGGCTTCACCTGAAACAACCTTGACCACATATTCCATTAAAAACCAGTCAGGGTTCCTAGTAAGTCTTTGAACTGCCTACCAGTTGAAGCTATCACTTAGCAGTCGCTCACAGGATTAGTAGTTCTGAGTGCCTCAGAATTGCACTGTACAGTAAGAAACTGTAGTGGCTGTTCTTTCTCATGTGTGTTTCAAAGCATGCTGTAAAACCTGAGGCTTCTGAACCTGTTTGATGTAGACTTCCCATCAGTGGTTGGAAACGGAATCGTGGAATGGTTTGGGTTGGAAGTGACCTTTAAGATCACCTGATTCCAACCCCCTGCTATAGGCAGGGACACCTCCCTCTAGCCCAGGTTGCTCACAGCCCCATCCAGCCTGACCTTGAATGCTTCCAGGGAGGGGGCATCCACAGCCTTTCTGGGCAACCTGTTCCAGTGTATCACTGCTCTCCTGACCCAACCAGGTCAAGGCCTGCAGACTTTATGAACCTTGGTTGCAACCAAGTGCAAATCTAGTATTTTGTTTTCCAGTAAAACAATGCTTTGCTCTGCTAAAAGTGATTTAAATAACTACACAAGAGGGATTTAGGAAGAAGGTCAATTGGGATGAAAATGAACAACTTTCATTCTTTGTGAGGGAGTGCTGAAGAGTGAAGCAATGATGATGAATTTTTTTGTTTAACAAGTGTTTTTTTTGTGGTACTTATGCAAGAGCTGTAGGTTCACTGCACACTCAGTAGTAATCTCTTACTCTCATGCATTTATCTGCAGCCACATGCTGTCAGTATTAAGATGTTTACCTGTGGACTGACTAATATTATTCACAATTTGCATTGCAATGGAAGAGTGGCATGGAGAACTCACCTGCTTCATAGGCGACTCTAGTGCAGGTGCCCCACAAAGCAGGGTTGGTGCATGAATTTAGCAGAGCTGAAAAACTTAGCCAAGGCAGATTCACAAAAGTCAGAGCAAGCATTTCTGTGACAGGAAATCGGCATAAATAACCTATTTAAATTTAGAATATGATGATTTGAGGAGTAGGTTTGATATGCTATTTGTAAAGCAAGATTCTTTGATGTATTAACGTAGAAACGTATCAGCAGCATAGTAAAATAAAACATTAATAAGCAGTACATGCTACTTCAAATGTTTGTTTGCAAAAGTTGAGTGTATGAGTGGTGGGTAATTAACTACTAAAGGCTGCTGGAGTACAAAACCAACTGTGGGCAATAACTGCCTTCCTTTCCAGCAGAGGGAATATTTTCTTTTTTCCAGTGTTGACTGTCCAATGCATACAAGTTGAATGCTCTGTTGGAAAGAACTTGGTTGTTTTCCTGCAACTCAGCTGCAATAATGAGGTGGAATCCTGTGGGAAGATAAGATTTGTTATCTGAGGTCCGTAGGATGCAGAGACCAGAAGTAATCAGCTGAATCACTAACTGCAAATTGCACTTTATTTATGAAAATATTTTAAACAGACAGTATGTTTTTGTAAACTTCCAAGTGCTTGTATATATAAGAAATATGCAGTTTTCATTTTCTAGCAGATGAAAATTGTCTGCGTGTTTTTAAATGAATTCCAGTTTTCTTCTAGATTTCTTTGCAATAATTACAGGTGGATTGTATCTACACAGGAAGATGCGTCCCTTATTAAAGAACATAAAGCAAATTGCTTGAGAAATGAAAATTAAGATATATAGTAAGCTATGTAGTTGCTTATGTATCATTAAATATGCCATTTGTTAATAAAACTAACATCATTATACTTTAAAACAATTTTTATTTATAGTGAACAACTGATGAAACAGACCTTTACCTACATAGGCTACTCTGAAAGTAATGCCTCCTGTTTATTTCCATGGAAACTACAACAGATACAAAGAGCACAGTAACACTGTTTGATAGAGCAATTTTTGGACTGTTTTTTTTTTTTTTTTTCTCTTTTCCCCTCCATTCAATGCCACAGTCAATCTCCCCGTCTGAAAAAGCTGCAAATGATTCTTCCAGTATCTTGTTTGTATCTGCATAGTCCTGCAATGTGAACATGTGTCTCAGCTGGTCCTCTTCTGGAGCAGGAGATGGCAAAGCACTGCTCCTTTGAGTAGGGCCATACATGAAGTGCTCAGAATTCCCATTGACTTGATGACGCTGAAAATTTCAAGTGTGCTAATGGGAAACACTCTGCTGAGCTTGGATTGCAGCTGTCTGGACATGGCCCGTAGTGTCTGTTTGCCCATTACTGCATGAATCATGAAGCTGAATTCCACCTTTAATAGCCGATGTCTGTAGTGTTACTTTATTATTATTGTTATATATTTCAAGTGGTTTTGGCATCAGCCTTTCAGGTTATTATTATTTTTCCCTCTTCTTGAATTCTCTCTTTCCACACCAGCAGACGTTAGATCAGTTTTGGCACAGGTAATGTTTCACATTTCATGCATTCTTTACTTACGGCGTAATTTATGCACTGATGTCCTATAGAAGCCAATACTTCGTCTTTCAGAATAAAACAATGTGTCTAATCTTCTGCAAAACAGGATGGCAGCTCTGGGCTAACAAATGAAATCAGAATTATTTTGTTACCAACTGTATCAGCAGTGAAGTGGTAAAAGATGAAATGCTTAAAGGTTTCAAAGGCCAAAATAAAAGTAAATGGGAAAGGCAGGAACAACAGTTCAGTAGTCTCATATATGTGTTTATTTTGCTTTCCCTCCTCTTGGAATTATGGTTGCTCTTATAAGGAGCACATTTCTCTTTTTATTTTCATTTCCTTTATTATCCGTGGATGGAAAATCATTGCAAGTAATGACGTTGGTCGTGCTACAACATGATGGTCCACCTGGACAGCTGAGACAATGCAAACCTTGGCTAGATCTGGTGTTGATGCTTTGAAGACCTGCATTCTTTATCAGAATGGAAGATGAATGCTTGGTTTAGACACAAGTAGGTTCTCACTGGCTGAGATGTATTTCAACACATGAGGTGCAAGCATGTTGGTTGAAATGATGATCATTTTAGTTTTTTGTTTAGTGCTGTAGAACAGAGAAATTTTAAGCTACCATTCCATGTGACATTGATTCAAGCTATAGGAAAATGAGGTCATCCCCTGCACACACACCATATACAGTGGTGTTGTCAGCTAAAATGGAATCCTTCAGGTAAGAGATCTTTTGAGATGTCTTCAGTCATACAAAAATAATCCATATAATATCTGTGACATTCATTATGATGAATGCACAACTGAATAGGTAGTACTTGGATGCTTACTGCATTGCTTTTTAAACTACCTGCTCTGTGTGCTAGGGAAGTGAACTCGGGAAATATGACAAATATAATAAAATGAGATTGGTGCAAAGAGCGTCGTGATTTTAGGGATTTCCAGGCTAGTAAGTTACATTACTGTAAATACAGTGTAAAAAGACTTGCTTTAGGAAAAATAAAGATTATGGTAACAATAGAAAATGGGCTGCATGTGGTTTGTTTGTAGCCAAAATACATCACAAGGTCTCTGTTTTCCTCTGTATTAGTAGAGCTGTTCTTTGTCTGCAAAGCAGAACAAAACCTGGAATTATGTTTTCATGGAAAATGTCAGAATTTCTTGTGGCCTTCTGAAACCAAGTTTAACATGAGCAATGTTCACAAGAGAAGTTGATTAGTACGGATGTAAAACCCCATAATTTATTCAACTAAATCAGAACGCTTTGTTTTGATCTCCTTTGGTGTTAAAGCACTGGTGTCTTAAATAGATACATTTTGGAAAGGAGGTTGGTTGGTCATTTGTGCACGTTGTCTCTTGGTCCCACCTGTTGGTTAGACTACTTCTGCTGCTAAATGTAGCCTTGATGGTGGCCAGGTTGCTTGTGGTTGAGGTTTTATTCCTATCATCATTGAAATTGTGGAAGACTTCTATAACTGTGGCTGCTAGAAATGTTCTTTTTAGCTGTGAAGACATATCCCACGTGGACAGCAATGTTCCTTGCTATTCTAATCTCCTCTTCTGTAAACTCTGATTTCAGCATTAATGGTAAAAGGAAAAAAAATAAATAATAATAAAAAAAAAGTGGTCCTGAACATTTTTCTTTGGAGTCCAAATACAGTAATTCCGTTCTTAAACAGAGTAAGAAGAAACAACTGCACCACATTTCTGCAGCAATTGTATTTTTCTCTGAAATGTAGGGGAGTGACAGCTTGGTCACTGGCCTGGTTCATTTGTGCTGTGGTAACTGAAATGTCAGTGCCTTCCAACAGCTTTCTGTGCTTCTGTTGCTTAGATGCGATCTCTTGCATTTTTGGTAGAAAGCATAGAGAGCAGGTAAAGTGAAACCAGTTTCTCATTACAAGAACTTCTGAGAAGAGGAGGCATGATGTGAGCATGAGGGCTGAGAGCTCGAAGAACCGTAGTGAATCCTTCTCAAAGCTGTGGCTTGGCAAGATCAGCCAGGTGCCAGTGTGTGCTGTTGGACAGTATCTGGTCTGGGAGAAGATAAGAAGGCAAAAATAAATCCCAATATCATTGTTGACTGCTGTTCTCTGCTATTGAATAATAAAAGACAGAAGCCAGGAAACTGCTTGTTTCTGTTTTTTATTAGAAGCTGTAAATACCATGGTGATGAGCAGGTTATAAATACAAATGTCTGCCGCAGATAGAACATGAAACAGGGTGGTTCCTGATAACCTTTAAAGAGGGATAATATAAAATCTTACAGTAAATTTCTCTTAGTAGGTGAAATATCCAAAAGAGCAAAAGTAGAAGCTGACTGTTTTAGGCTTTCTGTTTTTTAGATCACTGTATAGTGTGAAGTATTTAGTGCTAGGTACTAATATCAGTAAATTTAAGGACATATGCACAGTAATATTTAGGTCCTTCTAGTAGCCTTCTAGTCACACAAGTGTAAGTTAAATTTCAAAATAGGAGAGAGCTTGCCATATTTTAATGAAGAGAAAGAGAAGTGCGTCAAGGACTATAGATGTGGGATACTTCTAAATAAATGGATTAGAAGAAATTTTTTCCCTACTATATAGAGAATTCTGGAAAATAAAGTGCCTTAAACAGATAGTTGCATGACCATCCTGTGGTCAAATTGGCTAAAACGTTTCTTAGTTTCCACAGCACTTTCTGGTTGTGTGACATAATTATGATGTGACTTTATATAGCTCAGAGATTCACGTAGTTTGTCTGAAGTACTCAAATCATTTGGGCCAACTCTAAATACTTGAAATGTTACTTTCTTTTCTGATGGCTGTTGCAAAGCGTCAGTTCTTCCAAGAAACACTGTACAACAGTTTCATTTTGTAGAATGGAATTAAGCCATTTCAAAACCAGGTGACTGTTTCTATAAAATGGTGATAGTTTTATATTGAAAAAGCATGCTGGAGTCCTGTAGTTTCAAGAAAAGGTGGATTCAAATCATTAAGTAATACGCATTACCACAGTGAACCTCTTCCCTGCAGTAAAGCTTTAAGGATTTAAACCTAAAATAACTTTTCCTTCCCATAAAACATGAAGTACAAAATGTTCATTTAGGCTTGTTGCTGATGTTTCTGTTCTGTTAGATATTTGTCTGTCCATGCTGTTTTTCACCTTGTTATGATATGTTTCACTCCTCTTGATGTGGCATTTTCTTGTGGTCCACCTGGGAGAACTGCTACAAGCATCATATTGAAAATATTCACCTGCAATAGGAACATTCAGTTCATTTCTTCATGGCAAGAGTAATTCATCTATTACCAAGGTTGCAAGCAGAATAAGAAAGCTATTTATATTCCTTTGTGTACATTCATCAGTCTCATTAGATACCAAGGTAGGCTGCCAGCATTTCACATCTGCTGTTTTTTGAATGCGTAAATGGCTGATGATACATCTGAGTTGCTGAACGTGTAATGTACTCTATGGGGAGGCTGCCTTTACTCTTGTTCTCCTTGAGGAGCTTGCTCAACATGCCTCCTAACTCTTTATGCAACTCAGACTTTCAACTCCTGCTGAGAGTGATCTAGCAACTAATAGTTGTTGGTTATCATTGTATGGCTGGCCATGGGCATGTCTTCCTGAAAGGTCTTGCCATTTTCTATGTAACTGCATGGTTTCAGCTGAAAAATTAGCATAAAAATGAATTATAGTCTCCTTTATTACTGCTTATTCCACTTCATCTTTGTTAATGTAATCTAAAATTTCCCAATTTCCCATGTCATAGGTTGAGGTTAATATGGCCTGGTTTTGAAATAAATGAGCCTTCTGCAATAGTGCTGTTAATTCAGTCCAGTATTAACTTCTAAATTTGTTCACTGACAAGAAAACTTTGCAGAAAGTTAAGAGATTTTGATGGGATGAAGTTCTTTAGTTATGTGAAAGACGCAAGAGATTTGGTAAAGGCAAACACCAATAATTTTTATAATGAGGGAAATCTCCCAAGCCACATTAAAGAATTTGTATCAGAATGTCACAAGGCAGGAATCTAAAGGAAACTGGGATTCATTGGTTCTGCTGCTCATGGATGGCTTTTTTCTAGGAGTGAGTGTTATTGTTAAATAGTGGTTTGGTGATGAGATAAAGGAAAGGTTGTAGAACAACATTTTAAAACTCTCCAAACTTGGAGGTAGGGAGAGGCAAAGGGGAAATGGGTCTCGGTGTCATCTGTGGGATGCTATTTTGGTGCCTCTCTGCCTCCAGCCCTCCCCACACCACTCCACCTGCACTGCTTTTTGTTCCCTCAGTTCCAGCTGGCGGCCTCCATGAGCCAAGGGAGCTGCTGCTTCAGCGCTTCTCCGCATCTGCCAGGAAATAAATAAATAGTGGGGAAAGAAACGGAAGGGATGCTTTCTCGCTCTTTATGTCAGCTTTGCTTAGGGCTTTTTTTAATTGTACGTCTTGCAGAAGTGTATCTGTGAGAAAATTTCCTTGGAACTAGAGCTGAATCCTCTTGCTGCCTTGCTTTCTTTAGTTTTCTGGCATTAAGAACAGCGCAAAGGCTTCAACACTGATGCATTTGAGCTAGATTCTCATCTTTACTGTTATTAAATACAGCGTTGCTGTTGAGAGGTTTGGTGCAGTGCCCTGAAGGCCTGCCAAGCGTTGTGTTCTGTCTGCATGCACTCTTGCTAATGCTGTGCTTGGTAAGGTGTCCCATGCCTGCGCACCTGCGAATAGGCAGCCCAAATTGATTCTGCTGTTGCTTTGGCAGTTTGCCTCCATATCCTATAAATTCCCTCTAACTTTATTTCTGGAAAGATGAAGATTACATGGTGGCTCCATTTCTGCTCCTTTTGTACCCTTACTTTTGACATTTTCAGCCTTTGTGGCTGGGTCCCAGAGAAAGCAGTTCCAGTCCTTTTCTCATTGCACATGGACTTGGGGTTCTCTGGTACCCCAAGTGACATCTCATCCTGTGGATGGAGTTCAGAGGGGGTTACGTTTCTGCTGTCTTATCATCCAGTTTCCATTACAGACATGTTTAGGTATAAGCACTGCAGGGAAATACTTCCTTGCATAAAAAATGCACAACTATTTCCAGTGGAATTTAAAATAACAAACATTGCCATCTCATTGCTGAAGCATTTCTGCTGAGGTTATGTCTTGGAAGGGAATATTTAGCAGAATTAATTGGGCTATATTTTACCTGACCGTATACCTTTTGATTTTGTAAATGTGTTTGAGATTTTAAAAACATATAACATTTGTGACACGGTTTGTTTGAAGGACTATTTGGAATGCAAGATAATTTCTGAAACATGCTATTACTGGAATTAAAGAAAGGATAACCAGCTGGATAACCTATGAAAGCACATCTGAGATTTTATAAACATTAGATATCAATTGAAATTAATGATTTTTCAGTAGTTTGTTAATCAAACAGCACCTGAGGTGGAGGTCAACAGGCATGGCCTTGTCTTAACTAGTTCCTCAGAATGGCCTGCAGTATGCTGTCCCTCTGTTCTTGCTTTGTGGAAGTGAGGAAAAAGGCAAGTGCATGAGTGCTGTATTGCACTTCTCATGGGCCACAGACAGCATGGACATGAACTGCCTCAGAAGAACACTTGTTCTGGCTAGTGACCTGGCTGCTGTGTCAGTGGGGAAAAGGGGCTGAGCTGCCTCTGCCTTCCCATGGCAGGGGTGATCCTGACAGGATGTGTGAAAATCAGATGCTGGGAAGTGCACCCATCCCTGACGTCTCAGCCCTTCTTTCAAACCAAATGGAAACCAAAGCTAATGGATGACAAAAAACACTGAGGAGGGGACATTGGTGCAGTGTGGTCACACCAGCGTCATCTGTATGGGTAGCAGGACAAAATGCAGCTGTGGAAAAGACCTCAGGTAATCTCTAGATCCCTTCTATAGCAAAATCCTATTTCTTTATAATTCCTGAGCAATTTGTTAATCCCTAGCAATGAAAACTCTATTGCTTCTGTAGGCAACATACTCTAGCACTGCCTTATCTTTAGTTTGAAGATTTTTTTTAAACACTGCGTTGTTTATAGCTGATCTATGGAGGGTGTTAAGAACAGATTATCCACTCCTTTTTAAAAACTGACTCATGAAGAGTTTTTGAACAGACCTCCAACATTGTCTAGCCTAACCATCAATGTTTCCATGTTCCTAAAAACAGGTTAGTTTCACCCTGGCATGCCTGAAGTTGCAGTTCCTACAGATGAACTGAGACAGCAAATTGTAATTATACTGTATGGTGTTTTTGTCAGTCTTGCTCTTTTTCTTTTAACTCTAGTTGTAAAAGCATAATTCCTAGTACTGTAGCCTTGTCCTGTGGCCACAATTACTCTGTTCCTGAAACCAACCTTGGCCAAGAACCAGAAAAAAATCATATTTATGAGAGGCCAGCTTTCAATTTTTTTGAAGTATTGACACAACGCTGTAATACCTACAACCTTTCTAATGGAAGGCTTACACAGTAAATGTCTTGTTGAGTAGGAATGTTTCTTATTCACTCCTTGAGCCACATGCTGAGCTTACAAGGGGAAGCTAGTTCAGGTGGTGGCCATTTTACATGACTGTCAGAACTTAAGAAGACCAGAATTACCCAGAAAACAATTTAATTATGGAACACTTAATAAAGAGACTGAAACGAAATAAAAAACCCCCACCATGTTAAACTCTTAAACTGTTCATTTTGTTATCATCCATTCTGTTCATCTGGGACTTTTATTCTCAAAGTTTCATTAGCCTCCAAACTTGTTCAGTGTATCTATTTTTTTGCGTTGTGCTCTCATCTGTGGGTCATGTTGTAGATTCAAACCTAAGTGGAATGTAAATAGCTTGTGCAGGAATCCCAAGTCAAGTCCTTTCCAAAATTTTTTTAGAAAATCAATTTCCTGTGAAGAGAGTGTCAAGACTTTTATGGTTAACGTTTCCATGGAGGAAACGCCTCCAACTTTTTTAGCAAGCTGGAAAAAATTTGGTATTGTTATGCAATACAAATTAAGTTTGTGCTCTTGAAATGTAGTAATTACGTACTTTGTTAAATTTTCTTACTTGAAAGTGTGAATGCAGAAGTATTTGTATTCTTTCAGTTTGAGTTAAATCCTTTCTGATGTTGAAGCG
The DNA here is from genome assembly GCA_013399175.1 of Odontophorus gujanensis. Classification (NCBI taxonomy): domain Eukaryota; kingdom Metazoa; phylum Chordata; class Aves; order Galliformes; family Odontophoridae; genus Odontophorus; species Odontophorus gujanensis. Next base: position 22,022 of record VXAB01000082.1, read on the forward strand.
TGAGCCAAAGATTTTCAGTGTCGGTAAAATTATTGTGAAGAAAGCAATTCTGAGGGCTTTTTAAAATTGTTTTTAACAATGAGAGGCAATGGTATGGTACCCAAATAACATGACCTTAAAAATAAAGGTACAAAAGACAAATATATTCCACTGGAAGCTGTAGTTTATTGTGAGACTGAAATGGACAGGTCAACCAATAGGTGTTTATACAGATGTGGCTATCAAAAATTACAGATATTTTTCTGATTTTTTTTCCAGTTGTTCAAAATGTTTCATATTTTTGATAGCATTTAGTTTTCTTTTACTGCTTAATGAAACATTTGGAGTTGTCATAGTTTTTCCACAATTATTTGCCCAGGAAGATGGAAGTAAACAGTGAGTTCATATATTTCTCACTGTTTATTTGGGAGATAAAAGTAGCATGATTTGTCTTTATTTGAAAGAATCATCGCTGTTGTGTGCATATCTCAAGATCTGAATGCACAGGCATATGGTTCTTCAAAGCTGTGCTTTATCCGTTAGTAATAATAAAAGCTTTTTGTGTTAATAAGGTACATGCAGTGCAGAGATTCAGAATTATTTAAACCTTAACATTTCATTTTCTGTAACAGCTGAGAGTCTTGCGGACAAAAAAAGAACGTTTCAGAATGTACTTACAGTGTTTTGTTTTCAAAGAAGTCTTTGCAAGTAAAAGCTCAGAGCTGTTTTCTGCTTGAAATGATTGCTCTTTTTGCAGGCTGAAAAGTTTATTTGTGTTAGAGAACAATTTTTGTAGAAAATGAGTGTGACTAAAAGCTGGGGGAGGAAACTGCTCCCTTCTTCATTAATCAGCTGTGCTGAGAAGCATGGTGCAGACTGATGGACTTCCATAGTTTTACTGGGGGTGGCTCATATGAGAGCACAGATGCAAAGTGGCATCCCTTCCCCACCCTATACCAGTCTTTGCGAGTGATAAGGCAGAAAAGCATCATCTTCTCTCCACTCTCCATCCCTCCTTCCTACCCTCAGTCTACCCCCAAAGCCAGTGATGAAATGCTTTCTAGATTCATTTTCAGTACTCGCACATGTGGAAGGAGAACCTCCCACTTTTTGACTGAAGACCTAGTTTCAACAGCAAAATAAAACTAAGCCACAGTTGAAAGATTTCAAACGAAGGAATGAAGCAATAACATTGTTGATTTTTTTCTGTAAAATTTCTGGTTTAAGTTTTTTCTATATTTAATCTTACTTTCTGTAAGCTGCTAATAATAAGAACATCTGAAAATGAGATTCTCACTGCAAAATCAAGCTTGGGACGCACCTAGCTTGATTTGCTGTGATAACACTTCTGCCGGGCAACGTAGCTAAGGTAGAGCAATACTCGTTAGGTAGGACCAGAGTGAAAGAGAGTGTCAGAAATAAGGCTTTCCTTGTAATCTTGCTTAACAAAGTAGCTGTTGTGAAGTCTGCTAAACCAACAGATTCCTGTGCAAAAGTGTTGTGGGAATTAAGAGCTTAATTAGCCTGTGTGCTCTTAGGAGTTTTAATGGTTTAAGCATAGAAAATAGGGGAAAGAGTATATATTTGTTAGGTACAAATGCTTTAGCTTGTGCTCAGCCAGGCTCCAATCTAAGAAAGCAGTTAAGAAACATAGGAGTTTCTAGCCCTTGAGCATTCCTGTTGAACTCACATGGGGCTATTTCATGTGAGTCTCGGGGAGAGAAACCTTTTGAATTGTACGACTCTAGTGTAAGAAAAGAATTTTTATTTCAGCCATACAGAGTGTACGCTTACTAAAATAAAAATGTATTAAAAGTCTTCTGTAGTTTTACCTTTTTAAAGCTGCTGCACTTTGGCCCCTTTTGTGAATGTATTTTGGGGGTTTAATTGCTTGATAAACCGCTTGCTCCACTGGATTCCTTTCCATTTAGTGCAGAAATTGGACAAAGTAAAAGGCAGATGCTTGCATGAAGGCAAAGAGGCTGCTGCATTTAAGGTGTGGATTGGCACATAATGCAGTTTTTGGTATCCAGATTTCATATGCTTTAAGCAATAGTTCACCTTAAGGTTTCTGCCCGGATGTGAAATTTAACAGTATTATGCAACAGAAAAGAAAATCAGGCAATTGAAAGGAAAAACGATTGCTAAATGGTTTATTCACTGTCCTGGTGCATATGCTTTTCAATACTGAAAGAATGTAATGCTAACATGAACAGAATGCTTGGAAAAGCTACCTATGATAAGCTTTTACAAATCCTTATTATTATTATTTTTTTATAATAAGCCGTAATGTGTACAGATGTCTTTTTGTTTTTCTAGTTCCAGAAAGTCCCGTGAAAGAGTCACAAAAGCCTCTACCTTGGCAACTGTGATGCTTTGCTGTAATGATGGGGTTATGTTAATATAAGCAGGTTGTTGCAGAAGGACCAAAGAAATGACACAATCTTAGCAGTTTAACATTTCATGTGCATTTGTCTGGCTGGTGTTGGAGGCTGGGAATCATTCTGCAGTGATCATTAGTACCTTAGGAGATCTAAAAATTGACAAAAAAAAAAAAAAGCCACAGATCACTTGCCACTTCACCCATCTCTTTGGAACCAAATAGATCATTATTCTTTTCTCTGCTCAATGTGTTACTTCTTTATTAAGTTGCTTCACTGAGCCATCAATGTTTGCTGAGAGTTGTGCGTTTCTGAGAGAAATGGAATTTGCATGCCAGTTGAAGGTCTTGGGCACCAGGCTGCTCCCCTCTGTTGCACAAGCAAACACAGCTCCCTCTGCAGTGCAGCAATGCACAGTGTAGGGAAGGGCTGCCATGGGCAGGCTTGTACTGTTGGACTGGAGTCTGAAAAGTCCAAAGTGTTATTTGACGGTCTGTCTTACAAGCACAAATTGAGCTGTTGCCATCTTCATCTGAAGGTGGGAGAGAGAGATTTGGCAGGAATAGCTTTGATGGTGATGCTTCAGAGATGGAGGACAAAGAAGCATAATTTAAAGCAGTCTGTGACTTTCTTCCTATATTTTAATGTATAGGATTTCACTTTTTGAGTGGATTATGTGGATAAAAAAAAAAAAAAGAGAGATTATTTTTGCTGTATAGTTTCCTGAGTTTTTAAACTCATGTTACTAGAATTCTGCATAATAATCTCTTCGTTTACTGCTATGGAAGATTTTGCAAGAGAGCTGTTGTTCTTAAGTGGTATATTGTTTTTGTGGATTGTGATATTAGGATCCCGTGATTGTGCTAGGCCATGAAAAGTTAGGGAGGAAAGTCTAATGGAAATAGGCATGTGTGCATTACTGAATGGAATGTTTAAGTGCTCATTTATATTGCACTGGCTACAAGATGCTAATGACACTAATTATATCTTAGACATCAGTGTGGAAGAAGGGCTTTATTCTTTACTGGCATCAGGGCATGCTGAAAACAAATAGATTCAAAGGGATTAACTCGAGTTCTGTCTGATAGAAAAAATCTTACTGTGGAATGGATTGTACATGCAAGAAGATATCCTGCTTTGATCCACGTGCCAGGCTTTCTTCACTGACATCCAGAAACCTGTGGTTCATCACATTGCTGTTCTGTTTTTTAGCTGGGAAACATACTAGTCTACATATTAGACTACGTATCAGTCCCCCATGGGACCAGGGTTGTAATGTTTCCAAGGGACCAAGGATACTTCCTCCCAGGTGCACAACCCAGCAAGAAGTCAACTCTAGGGGGCCTGAAGGGCACCCACAGGTCTTGTGAAGCTAATGGGGGCAATGCTGCTTATCTGTGGGTGCAGAAACTTCACGTTTCAACTTGGTTTTGAGTGGCTGCCTCTATTTATTGTTTGAGGTTGCTCCTGTTTCTTAGGCAGATTGTTGAAGGATGCTGCATCAGTTTCTTTTAAAGCATTTGTTCCAGATACCATGGGAGAAACAAATAAATTAATCACTTTGTTTTAGAGCAACAATGAACAGTACTTGCTTTATGTCTCTGTCTAAGAATAAAACCAAGGCAAAAATAATGGAGTAAAGTCACCTCAAAGCTGAGAAAAAAGCAAACAGACTGTCTTAGAACACTGGTATGCAAGCCTGACATATATATGTATGTATGTAATTCTCCTTGTTTGAGGTGTTCTTGGAGGAAGCCTTCAGGCCAGATCAGCATGCTGGAGCAATGCAGCCATGTAGTTGATGACACTACTGCTGCTTGTGAATGGAACAACCTTGGCCAAAGCGGGGTAAAAAACTGGCTGTGGCAGAGGAAGAGTTGTCCTTGCCACCTTGCACAGTGCTGTGAGTGACTGTGGCCTTTTTGTTTTCCTAACTACCTTGCTAGATGAGTTAAAGCCCTGCATGCTAGATCTCGAGCAGCAGGAATTCACGTATTCTCAGGCCAAGAGACTCTAAATATTTCCACAGATGTACCATGGCTACTTAAGCTGTCCCTGAAATACAGAAATGTAAATTTTGAGTATCTTTCCGTCATCTTTCCAGTCAACTTCAACTAGTCATGGTCTCACCCTCACATCTTGCAGGCATCCTGTGAGCAGCCCAGCAAGGTCTTGTGTCTCGGCCCAGTGCTTTCCAGAGGGAATGCAGAGTGCATTGCTTTGTTATCGTCTGGGATTGAGGACTTACCTGATATTCATCTGAGAGCTGTGCCTGGGTGCACCAGGGCAGTTGTGGGGATGGAGGGTAATGGCCTGTCAGTAGGACTGAGCTTGCTGAGAAGAAAAGGCTGCTCGCTTTCCAAAAGAAATTGGGAAATGTTCTTTGGATTTGGAAATGGATCTGTAGAGATAACGGTAATTACCATGAGGTTTGCTGTCGGCTGCCCTTGGTATACTTTCAGTTGTGAAAAAAGCGTTCAAATGGAACAGATCGTAAAGCTATTCTGGCACAGCATCTGAGGGCAAAATATTTCCTTGCTTTAGCTGCAGAGAAATGTGGAAATAATAAGGCAGCTGTTGTGGAGGCAGCTTGCTGTGGTCCTGCCTGTGGATGGCTGTGTAGGTCTCTTGGTTGTGACAGCACATTATAATTAAGCCAGCTGGGTTTGTCAGAATTTGCCTGTAATAACTCTATGTGCTCTGCTGGAGGGAAACCTTCAAGCATTGCTACCAAATGAGAAAATGAAGGAAGTTTTAATGGAGAAGGTTGATATTCTGGGTAGCTTTGCCTTGACTTGAGCAGTGGAGGTATCAGAAGACCTGTAAGAACAATTAATTCTTGTACGTCCAGAATGGCGACTCTGTGCCTTTCTGCTCATTCTTGTTTGATTTTAACATTTTCTAGCAGATGTGTCTCTTGGTTTTCCTCATGTGCTAATTAGGCTCAGGAGTTATTTTGGTTATCTATTCCTAAAATGTTGTATATGTGTGCAGAAGACATCTTAGTTTAAGATCAAAGCTTCTCAGTTTTTTAGCAGATGCAAGTTATGTTTGCATTAGAGGAGCTTGGCTAACTTCTTCACTGGTGTTAGTAAGGTGTCTTCAGAAATCACAGAATCATTAAAATTGGTAAAGACCACTAAGATCACCTAGTCCAACCACTAACTCATCACACTGTACCCACTGACCACATCCCTCAGTGCCATATCCACACGGTTCTTGAACACCTCCAGGGACGGTGACTGCCCCCCCCCCCTGGGCAGCCTGTGCCACTGCCTCACCACTGCCTTTTTTTCTGAGAAGTGTTTCCTAATATCCACATTGAACCTCCACTGGTGCAATTTGAGACCATTCCCTCCTGTTCTATCACTGTCACCTGGAGGAAAAAGCCGACTCCTGCCTCAGCGCAGCCTCCTTTCATGCTGTTGTAGAGAGCAATGAAGTCTCCCCTGAGCCGCCTCTTCTCCGGACTGAAAAAGCCCAGCTCCCTCAGCTGCTCCCCATAAGACTTGTGCTCCAGACCCCTCACAGTTTCATTACCCTTCTCTGGACACCCTCCAGGGCCTCAATGTCCTTGTGGTGAAGGGCCCAAAACTGAACTCAGCAGCCTCACCAGTGCTGAGTGCTAACTGTACTGAGATGTTCTATGGTTATATTTCATCATGACAACAAAATGGATTTGTACTGCTGAGTTTTGCAAGTTAGGTTATTTACTGAAGAGTAAATTGCGAAAAATAATTGGTTTCAGCTTCTTTGGCGAATAAGGTAAATAGTGTTAAAACACTGTAAAAGAAAGGTGGATTTTTCTTTAATACACATTTGGATTGAAAGATTAATACTCATACATCTGACTGAATTTTGACATTAGCAAACAACATTACTTCAAATCAGTGGGATTTTTTTTCCTGAAAGAACAGTCGTTAATTTCTAAGTCTGGAGTATTATTTAGAGACTGAAATTTGTTGAAAGGTAGGATAAAGGTTGACAGTATAAGTATAATGCACTGCAAGATTCAAACATATATTTTTTTCAAGCTTGAGGAGTCTTGCCTCATAAATGGCTTCATGTTCCATTATCTAATTTCATTGTTTAAATTTTTTAGAATTATTAATACTTTTTTAAAACTCAGGGTTATTTTAGGTACTTTAATCCATATCTGAACTTCAGTGATGGAGTGACCACTCCTCCTGTAAAAGAAAGGCCTGGTCAGATTGCATAAATTTCTCTTATTAAAGGTTTGACTGTTGAAACTGATCTTCAAGTTAAATTCAGTTTCAGTTATGTATGTATAGGCAGTGCTTTGAGTGGACTTTTTTTAAGTGTATTGAAATACATTGGCATTTATAATAAATGTCATTCTAGATAATGAATTCAAGCTTATGAATAATTGCTGTATTTTAAATCAGGGAAAATGTACTCTCCAGATGACAATATGCTAATGAAAATTATGTTATGAAAATATTCTTTGCAGAATTAACAACTTGGTTGGTGAAGTTGTCTGAAATAATAAGAACACTGTCCTGAAAATCTGGCCTTGCTGGAAATAGTGTTGTTGCTTGGGCTCACGTGATTGTACTGTATTTTTAATGTGAAAGAGGTGCTGATGCGACTCATTTGCAAAACCTGACATTTCCACTTTAGCAGAAACACACCTCTCTGTTCTCTCTCAGAGTTTGTATACTGTTTTCACATCAACCTCCAGAAAATAGAAGTTTTACAGATTCATATTTCAGCTGGCCCAGTGCCAGTCCTGACCGAATTCCTGTTTGGGGAGTTTCATCTCATCAGTGTCAGTTCTGGTGCATTCAGTTACTCTCAGGCAAGGGGGCTTGGGATCAGGTCTCAGCTGAGCAAGTAAGAGTCAGTGGGTCTGGGCTCCCCTCTCTTGTGCTTTGAGCCTTCTTGGTGTTGTTTCCATAGATAAGCTCTTGGAAGAGAAGGGGTGAGCAGGAAAATGAACAGAAGTCCTTGGAATGACTGGTGCTTTTACACACTGCATAGATTATAAACATGTTTCCTTAGCATTAAACATCTGCAGGATGGAATCCATGAATCTCACATGTTATGTTCAGGAGAACAAAGTGCTCCTGGCAGCGTCTTGAATCACAAGAAGTTGGGATAAGCTCTGTGAAAGCTCTCTACAATTTGTTTGTTTGGATAGAGTGATGCGACAACTCTGTACTTGTCACTTTGGTTAGGATGCTACCTTTACTCCCTTGCTTCTACAAGTGAGACTTGAAAAGTGGATGAAATGTCTGTCATCAAATTCTGCATAATCTGCAGATTTCCATGGGATTTCAGGACTTAATAGTGATGTTGGCAAGGCTACGTGTCCTGATGACTATGTACATTTCCATAGCCAAATGCTGAGGAACTGATTGCCAAAAAAGAATGTGAAGCAGTTCAGTGAATAAGTGGAATCATACTTCTACAGTTGTTGGTATGCCTATGACAAGTTCTTAAATGCATGGTAGCCTGTTTTCAGGCATTTTATTTTTGTGTTGCCAGTCTGATAAGCTTTATTAAAGTTTCCTGTGTCCTGTACAGATTTATCGGCACAAGCTGTGTTTATTTTTCTAGGTATATGTTTATAGGATTTGATACAAACTAGTGAATATGAAGCACAACTGAAACAATTCTAGATGTATTAATGCAGTTCTCAGATACAGCATTCACTTGCCAAATAGAAATAAAATGCAAGGAAGTTTTGAAAAGTATTTGCTTCATCTCTTTTGCCCCTGCAGGGTTTATACACACAACTAAAGGCATGTGTTTAGTTAGGATGACAGCAGGTTTTTCCTTTCAAAGAGAAAGCAGAATGTAGTATGAGCAGATGAGCATAACAGCCTCTTGACCTTATTCTGTAGACACAGCTATTGTGTAAATTATTTTCTTTACATGGCATGGAAGCTTCCAGGTATTTCTTAGCAATGTTTGTTCTTAAACCTCCTGGTAAGAGACATTAGATGGAAGTGTTAACCTTTTCCACATCACACCCAGATAAAGCAGAAAGATTCAGTAGTGTTTGTGCATTAAAGACAAAAGGTTCAGTACAGGAGACTGGATTTCTTTGAGGTGCTGTTCCATGCTTAAAAGTATTAGGCTGCATCAGCAGTCTTTATTCCCTGGCAGTTTTTCTACCCAACACTCCTGAATAATTGAAATATTTTGATTAACAGTGCTGATTCACCTGTCCTGGTAGCTGCACAATTCAGACCAGTATTTTTTTGTAGCTTGCTGTGTGCTGGCATTGCCAGTTGTCTGAAGAGAAGTGATTTGCATGCTCTTAATTTCTGTAGGCATCTGCTGCTGATGGACAGTACAAAATAGATACGTACACAGACCCTTGCGTTGATCAAGTCAATATGAGACTTAAGGAATTGTTTGAAAATATTTGGTGTGTGTCCAAATGTGCACTGAATCATACCTTTGCAGTTCTTAGTGCTGGTATAAAACATTCTGTCTGGAGCTGCTTGGCAAAGCTTCACTGTTGCCAAGGGAAGAGCTTGCCCCAGATGTGCCCAGGTGAGCACCTGCGTGTGCAAACAAAGTTGTTCTGTGTGGTGTGAGCATAAGGGAGCCTGGCAAGCTTTGTCAGGGCTGTCAGCACATTTTGCCTAACAGATGAGGTTGCTTTCTGCTCTTTTTACCACTCTGTTAGCTGATTTGCTAAGCTGTGGCAGCTAATCAGTAACTTACCTTACCATCTGAGCTTGAAGAACACATTAATTTTAAACTGCAGTCATACAGAGCTTGAACAGTGAGGACAGGTTTTGTAGGTCTTTAAAAATGCCCTATGTGTGTGTTACCTGTGTGCCGTAAAGTAAGCCATTTCTATTTCATTTTAGGCATCAGGACCCAGTTTCCCAAATTCAGTGAGTGTTCCAGGTGATGTTTAAAGAAGTCTAAAGCAGATAAAGCATCGTTTTTTAAAAGACAAAGCAGCAGAGTAAATATGCAGCTACAGAAAGCTGGCTGAGGCAGAGAAGCAGCACAAACAACCTGCCCCATGGCAGAGCCCCTTTCCCTGGGTGCACATCTGCTCCAGCACATCCAGGGCAGCAGTCCTCTGGGATCTGGACATGCTGTTCTGTGCCTCCCTTTAAATAAGGAATAGAGAAGAGCCCTGGGCTCCAGGCAGTGCTGCAGGTATTTGAACAATGACCCATTCAGAAAGCAATACCTGATTAAGAATGTAGCAAAACTTGTCTGTGACAAGCAGATCCCAGAATCTGTAAACAGAATTTAATCCTTCCTTCCTTCCTTC
>VXAB01000083.1:0-11405 GCA_013399175.1 Odontophorus gujanensis
ATCGCTGTTAGAGCCGCGTGGCTGCCGGGCCGGTAGTGCCGGCGCCGAGGTGAGTGCCGGGAAATAAAGCCGCTCCTAACGCGGGCTGCGCGATGCAGCCGATGCGATTTGTTGTTTGTGGGAATTTTGACACCGTGTGAGGTCAGCGAGGCGGGAGGAGCCGTGTCTCTCGTAGTGTGCGTTCTTGTCACGCTGACTGCTGGGGGGGCAGCTTTGGGGTCGCTGCACCAACTAATGACAGCGCCGTGCTGAGCCTGCCAGGACATGCACCCAGCACCTGATCGCTGTGATCAGGACCCCTGGCGGCCTCATCCTGTCCTGTGCTCATAAGGGGGGGGATGCTGCAGAGACAGATGAGTGGTGAGTAACAGGGAAACAGTGTTCCTACTGCTGCTGGGACTGGCTGCCCAGAGAGGCTGTGGAGTCTCCAAGGAGATACTCAAGATCTGCCTGGGTACCGACCTGCATGACGTGCTGTGGGGAGCTGCTGTAGCAGGGGCTTAACAAGGTGATCCCCAGAGGTCCACTCCAACCCCTAAATTTCTGTGTGTTTTATACACTGAGCTCAAGTTAGGTCACGAACGCTTTTAAGGCAATGCAGAATTACGTTTTGAATACTAATTCTCTTTTATTATGATGCTGATGTATTCTTTAAAGGCCTGGTACCGTGGCCCTCCGTGAAATCAGACGCTATCAGAAGTCTACCGAACTTTTGATCCGCAAACTTCCCTTCCAACGTCTGGTGCGTGAAATTGCTCAGGACTTCAAAACAGATCTGCGCTTCCAGAGCGCTGCTATCGGTGCTTTGCAGGTAAGTGGTACTGGGAGCAGCACCTCACCCAGATGGCAATTAGTACAAGTTCCTGAGGGCGTTGCCAAAGCATGGACATCTGCTTTCCCAGAGAACTGCAAAAACATTGAGACAGGTATCCAAAAAGTGGTAGTTGTAAGGACACAACTGTGCCTGTCATGAATGCCACACGAAGGAGGCTCTCCCAACCTGAAGACTCAGGAGTGGAAGGCAGGGCAGGGCTCCCCGATCCTGTTGGGCAGTCCATTTCTATGGTTAACTCCAGCTGTGCTGTGGTAGGCACAGCCTCTGCTGGCTGGGCTCCAAGATGAAGGATGCACCCCAGTGTGCATACTTTGTTTGCAGTTGCCCTGAGGTTGGTCTGCAGGTGCTGCAGATAAAGTGATGCAGTGACAGGTCAGCAGCTCCTTATATAACGGCTGTCAGTGTATCTTAGTTAACTGGCCACCCCTCCCTTCCCCCCAGCGAAAGAATAGCACAGTTAATAATATGCTTTAGACAAATCCATCTACTCCACACTCAAACATCGACAGAAGTTTTACCTTTGGAAGAGTAGAAAGTGTTGTCCTGTAGAACTTGTTCCATTCCACCCAAATGAAGGTCTTGATGTCCTCAAATTCAGCTTAAAAACAAAACAGCTTGATGAGCCACATCTAGCAGTGGTTGAGGAAGCAGGTGTTCTTGTGTAAAGTGGTTTATACTAAGCACAACATTTTGTATTGTGTTGGTTAAATAAATAACTTAGAATACATGGAGGGTGAAGCATTGATTACTCCTGAGACAAATTCCTGGCAGTCTAACTGAATCTAGTATAAGCTACCTAGAACTTGATATTCTTGTTCAGTTAGTTTTACCAAGATGCCTTTTGCTGTCTGTCATGAAATCTGATGGACTCAGCTGTGTAGTTGTGCTTCCCAAATCAAGTGCCCAACAGTTTAGACTTGTTACGTCTCCTTCAAGGCTTCTTATCATGAGAATGAAACACTGCAGTTTTTTTTCCCCTCATAATGGAAATATATTGATTCCAGAACCTCACCGTAGCTGTAGAATGTCTGTCTTTTCTGTAGAGTAGCTCTTCTTCTGATTATTGGCTTCCATGTGATAAGAACCAAAATGTGCACCATGAAGTTCTTTAAACTTAAGCACATGCTCAGCTTCAAAAGGCATGCATTTCCAAGGTTGCTGCTTTTGCTTGGAGTTCTGACTTCACTCTTGGCTGTGAATATGGTAATTCTTCAGTCCTGAGATTTATCTGTGTGCATTTATGTTGTTTTGTTCTAAACTGGAATTGCTTATTAGCATTTAGACATAGTTGATGCATCTTCAGAATGCTGGCTTGGATGTTCCTGGTTGCACATTAAGCAGTTGTTGGTATAGAAATTGTTTGTGGAATATTCCTAGCACTTCCTACTTGCATATTTCAGAGGGGGAAAAAAAAAAACCAAACCCAAACTTAACCCAATCAGAACCATATTATCAGTGTATGGCTTCTTTAGGGAAGTTCCTTAACGTTTCGTGTACTGGATTAGTAAAGCTGTGTTAGGATAACGTGGAATATGAAGTAACTTAATATTATAGTCCTCCATCGGCAGTAAATATTTTTCTTTTTTCTAGTTAAATGTTGTATGTAATGTAATTGATTTTCTGCAGTTCAAGCAAGCTGTTGTTCTGTATGTATTCTGGGAGGATGGACCTCAGCCTTGTTTCTGGAAGCTAGCCCCATCATCTCTGCATGCTCACCCTGCGTGCCAGGTCATGGTGGCACGTTTCATAGGAGGTTGTTAGATGCTGGAATTCTGAATCAACCCAAGAACATGTAAACAGTTACCATTGCTGTGCTAGGCTTAATTAGCAGCAAGCTTCATGTGAGCCAGGAGAATAATTAGGTCTAACTGAGCATCTGTCTAACCCCAGATCCTGCCTGCAGTGGCTTAGTAACAGGGGCAGGGCTGTGGTTTTCTTAGGACAGGGCTTGTCCTTTGTGTGCCTGAGGTGCTGGCCCTGGGACTCACAGGTGTGAGTTTTCTGTGTCAGCAGGGGCTGTACCCCCCGTGCCCCAACCAGGTAGATGATGCGTAGTGGGGAAGAGATGATAGGAAGAGAACTAATAGTAATTTAGAGACTGCCATCCTGCTTTCATTGATGGAAGGAGTTGCTGAGTCAAAGGTGTTGTCCTCCTAATCTAATAATTCTCCATACGGTTTCTCTGTTAGTTTGTGACTTTAGAACTGAGCAGCCTTCTCAGTAGCTGCACATCCTGCAGCAAGGAGCTGTGTGCCTGAACTGCCTCTTGTGAAAGAACACCTGCTCTCTTCCCTAGCAACAGCCAATTGCACCTGACACCCAGCAGCTCTTACTGTGGAAGAGCAGACGAGTAACTCAAATGGTGTAACCCCGCCTTTAAAAAGAGAAGTTCCTAAACAAACTCACCTTTTGATAAGATGACCCCTTATCTCGTGAGAGTGCTGTCACAATATTTATTCAGTCGTGTTCCAGAGGATGTCCTCACCACGTGGCATTAGTACATGGCTTAGACACGGAGTGCTGCTTGATAGTTTGTGAAAACGGTGACTTTCCTAAAGGTTGAGATTGTATTAAAAAAAAAATCAAACAGTGTATTAGAGGCAGAAGCTTAAACTGACTTAATAGCATGTTATGTTGTACTTGGAATTCTCCTTTTCCTCATACTCAGAGAGTGAAAATGTTCTTTGCTCTTTTCCTCTATGCTAGGAGGCAAGTGAAGCCTACTTGGTTGGCCTGTTTGAAGATACCAACCTGTGTGCTATCCATGCCAAACGTGTCACAATCATGCCAAAAGATATCCAGCTAGCACGCCGCATTCGTGGGGAGCGTGCCTAAACTTCACCACGATGGGTTTGTCATTCTCGAAGCAAAATCTTCTTCCTGTTATTGGTAGTAATGAACGTTAGATATTTTTTCCATGGGGTTAAAAGGTACCTAAGTATATGGTTGCAAATGGAAAAACAGGGGACAGAATTGGGTATTGGCAAGTTGTTTTTTTTTTCCATTTTCATTTGTGTGTGGATTTTTAATATAAACAAGGGGACAAAACATTAATGTGGTCAAAAAAAATGTCTGAGTGAACAAGTTTGAGCAATTCAACTTTATAAAAAAAATGAAAAAAGTATAAATAAGCCTGTCAAATTTTTCTGGACAATGCCAGCATTTGGATTTTTTTAAACAAGTAAATTTCTTACCAATGGCAACTAAATGGTGTTTGTAGCATTTTTATCATACAGTAGTTTCCATCCATTCACTATACTTTTCTAACTGAGTTGTCCTACATGCAAGTACATGTTTTTAATGTTGTCTGTCTTCTGTGCTGTTCCTGTAAGTTTGCTATTAAAATACATTAAATGATGCCTGGTTTTAGTCTTGATTCTTCAGTATTACGTTTGGGTTCTATTTTGTTGGGTTTTTTTTGTTGTTTTTTTTAAGTTACAGTACTCCATGGCAGCAGTACTAAGGCAGGAACATACGTACATTTGAAACTTAACTTTTTTCTGCATGCCTCCCTCCAATCACTGATGAAAGCTGAGATTACATTCTGTTAGAACGTGGTTGTGATTTTTCACCTGAAACTCATTGTGGACTCTAAATTACAATCCGAAAATGAGTTACGTGGTGTTTCTTGATAGCTCTTCTAGACAGAAAGTTACACAGAGGAAAACAACAAAGGCAGTGAATGAATTTTGTGCTGAGATCCCCCACAAAGCTTGTTTGCTGCTAACTTCTCTAGAAATTGTGAGTGAGCTGTAAACACACAACATGAGGCTGGCTGAAGATTTCCAAAGAGGATTAATAGCAAAGTATTCTCTGCTTTGGTATCTTGAACAGAGCCCAAAATTGCAGAATAAATCACATTATTCATAACTTGCTGTCTGCCAGGGTTGTGCTGTGTAAAGCCTGTTTTAATGGAGTAGCTTGTCACATAGAGAACTAATGCAAGACAAAATGTGATCACACACTTTTGATGCCAAGCAGTTCATAGCTATGAAGTAAAAATTAAGGAGAACTTGTCTGGGAGCATCCAGAACAGCACGTATAAAAGATGGTATATATAAAAGATGGTATAATGCTATAATGGGATGGAAAGTACTGTGATTAATAGTGGGGTGGCAAAGTCTTAGGCTGCAGCAAATGAGGAGCCCTAACAACAGCCATGAAAACAAAAATGAAGGAAAAAAAGCTGCTTACCTTTAGAAGGTCCCAGGTAGGCAGGGATCTCCAGCAAGAGAGGCTGTTATCTCCACTGCCAGCCCTTAAATGAGGTCCGGGAAGGGGTGTATCCTGGCTCCACCCCTTCCAGTCACTCAGGTACACTGCATGCAGCTGAGCTCCCTGGGTTGGCCCTGCCTTCCCCCCAGGTGCTCCATCACTGGTTCAGGCTGTGACTCAGCATTTCTGCTACAGGTGAGTAACAGGTTTAACTTATTTGAGACACTGCTTCTGTCAGGTTGGTAACAGCCCCGTTAAACTTGATACAAAGGCATTTGAATGTAGTACATTGCAGCTATTAACTGCTTGAGTTGTGCTTTACTTCAGAATTGCAACCTCCTACACAAAAAAGTAATTAGTTGCTCTTTCTTTAGTAACATGGAAGCATTGACAAAAGAACTGAAGTTTTATTTTTTTTTGTATCTAGATTAGAAAAGCAAATCTAGAAATTCCAGTATGCAAATGAGATACTGACTTCCTCCTCTTGAAAGAGAGAATCAGGATGAGGGATATGAGGACAATGCAGGTAAAGTCATTGAGCCAGAGGAATTGATAAGGGAAAAGACCAAAGGATCAGGAATTAAGTGGTTGACAGTGCTTGAGCATGCAGTGCTACAGCTGAGGTGCAGGTGCTGCTGCTTGGGAGTGGTCAGTACTGGAGCTGCCACGTGCATGTGCCTGTTGATACCAGACGTGTTGTCCTGGTTTTATTCCTGTAGAATCTCAGGCCATCACATTATTTTTGGTCCTTGTTTGTCTTTTCAAGTTGGGTGGATTTTCATTCTTAGAAGATTATTTTTTCTTCCACTGTGCCACAGAAGAAATTATTTAATCTCCAGCTTTCTCAGTGCCCTGCCCTGAGTGCACTACCTCAACTCTACTATGTCCAGAGAGGCTCAGTTTTGAATGGATCTCCTGCTTGATGCTGGTTAGGTGGGGTTCACAGAGGAAGGACAGTATGAAAAGTGACTTTGCTTTTCTTTCTAATTAGTTTAGTTGTTTTGGATTATATTATATTTATATCATAATTATTTATATTTATAATTTATATTATTATATTTATTGTAGCACATTTTGAAGCTGTGCTTCAGAATTGATTCATCAATTTCTGCTCTAGGACACACTGCAGCACCTGCTTGAAACTGGCACTGACATCTGGTCTGGAAGGAACCAAAGTGCATTTTTCCTGTCAGAGTACACGCTGACAGACTCCTGCAGGTTGAACTTCTGGGGTGCACTGTTTTTCTGGAGCGTGGCAGTGTGTCACGCAGATGGTCTCAGGACATAACGTTCTTGTCCTCCAGCTTTCATTGGGTTTTGTGGCAGCTCAGTGTTATGATTCTGTTTTTTGATGTGACTGAAACCAATCTGATGCCCTCTCTCTCCAATATACATTTGCTAGAGATTTGGCAAGTTTGATTAGCCGTGAATTTTCCTTCACACCTATTGAAGGTAAAAAGAAATCTGAGAGGCAGTGCACGTGGGAGAGGTCTTGTGCTTCCCTGGATGAACAGCATGGCTTTAAACTAAAAGAGGGGAGATGTGAGGAGGAAATTCTTTACTCAGAGGGTGATGAGGCCCCGGCACTGCTGCCCAGAGAGCTGTGGTGCCCCATCCCTGGATGTGCTCCAGCCCAGGTTGGATGGGGCCCTGGGCAGCCTGAGCTGGGGAAGACAGCCCTGCCCACAGCTGGAGGTGGGAGCTGGGTGGGCTTTGAGGTCTCTTCCAACCCAAACCATCCTGTTATGTTTGTGCATGTGACCAGGGATACGTGAGTGCCATTGGGGGAGGAGCAGGGCCCTGGATAAAGGAAGGAGCCCCCATCTGGTTGTGCCCCAGGCTCGACTCCTGCTGAGGAGCTGCATCTGGAGGCTGGGCAGCTTCCAGCAGTCCCTGCCAGTTAATGCTGAGCTGGGAGAGCTGCCAGGCACGGGCACGTGCAGCCCTGAGACCTCAGGCCTTGGCTCAGCCACAAAGCAGGTAGGGAGCAGCACAGGGCTGGTGCAGGACTGCCAACACACCTCACCTGGGGGCCTGGCTCCAGGGCTGCTAGAAAAGAGCAGTAAGATTTACTTGTTTTCTTTCTTTTAGTGAACTGGGGCTGTTTTCGGTGCCACCCCTGCCCCCACAACAAAGGAATCCTTCCCGCTTTCCATCCCTGGCAGACAAAACACTTTAAATTGACAGCTCCTTGCACTTGTTGTGGAGTTACAGGACTGGCTCTGATATCACAGCCAGCTGGGAAAGCGAGGGAGGGGTTCTGCCTGGTGTCAGCTTGAGGCCTACCAGGCATTGCTTCCTGCTAGAGGAGGGCACATCTGTTCAGGATTCTGATCTCATTTCTGCCCTACAGATTCCCCCACTAAATTGAACATTTGCTCTAATGGCAGTAATTGCTTTGAATGCTGGGGAAAAAGCAGCCAAAGCCACAGACAGTACTGAATCTCACTACTGTTTAATAAACACTAACAGAGGGGCCTTGAAGTTCACAGCAGTCAAGTAAGCTGTGTTCAAGCCAGGCATTTGGTGGCAGGTGTGACACTAGCTTCCCAGGTTGGGGCACAGGTGATGGAAGAAGAGAGTAGCTCCCCTACCTTTCCCTTTTCTGGGATCTGTCTCTAAATGATGCCCTCTTTCTCACTTTCATTCATCAGGTGCCAAAACCAGCCCGATACAGTGGGATTCCAGTCTGTGCTTTGCAACCTTCTCCAGGTTGAGGTACCTCGAGCTCTGCTCTGCAAAGGTGGGGCTTGGCACAGTTTGGCATCGGGCACTTTTTCCCTCTGTCTCCACACCCCTGCCCAGTGCAAGTGAGAGGAAGGCAGTGGTGTGAGTTAAAGCCAGGAGCCCTGGGCCAAGGGTGTTTTTCAGATGAAATACTGTAGAATGCAGTAAGGGGAAGCATACCATTGTCCTGCCACTATCTGCACCAGCTACTTCTGTTGGTTAAATGACAGTTTGTTGGTTCAGAGGTACTGCTGCAGGTTGTGGATGCTCTGCAGTACCCCAAGGTTGGCTTTTCCTGTTCTCACCTAAAAGCAAGGTGACTGTCCTCACCCCTGCAGGGTGCAGGCATTAGGGGCAGGCTGTGCTCCTTGGGGCAGATGAGGGAGTCCTTGCTGATGGAGTTCTGTTTCCAGGAGTGGCACTGAGCTCCCTGATGCTTTCACTGTTAGTGTAGATGTCAGTAAAGATAGAACTGCCTCACTGAACAGCTTCAAACAGCAGGAAGCACACCCACCTTGCTTAAAAGCAGCTGAGGAAATGGATTTTTTTTTTTTAAACCCAAATGTCACAGTGCTCTCCTAGCCCAGAGACCCATCCTTGCTGGGTCCTGCAGCCCTGCAGTGTATGTGGTGCAGGGGGCAGCAACTGACCCCATGGGCTGAGGCTTTTTGGCTCCACAGGGCACCAGGAAGCAGCCAGCCCTAATTGAAGCTTGATTCCTGGGAAAAAGAAATATATATTTTAACTACAGTTAATTGATTCTCATGGGAAATCAGTGTGCACTGAAGCAGTTACCACCAATTTTTCTCCTGTGTTTCTGTTATCCTCTGCTCCAGGAGCACAGCTCATTGGGTTGCCCTGTGCCCTCCTCCCTCTGCTGTGCCTGTGGCTGACCTGGGGCTGTGCAGGACCCTGTCGTCCCCCTCCTCCTCACTGCTGCTGTTCTTCAGGGTTACACAGCATTGCTCAGAGGGGCAAAGCCTATTGGGCCCCTCTTGGACCCATCCTGCTCCTGAACGTGGACACTGGGAAAGCCTGACACTGGCAGAGGGATGTGCCAACTGCTGTGGGTACATGAGGAGTTTCTAGGCACAAAGGAAGAGCTAATTAATGTGTAAATGTGGCCTCATTAACAGGGGAGGCTATAAATACCGCTGTACCTGGCTGTGTGCTGCAAGGAGGTGGCTTGCTCCTCTCGATGTGAAGCAGAGCTGGTTTTCTGCATTTCTCAGCCCTGGTGCTCAGGGGTCATCCTTCCTTTGCACCAGGTTCATTGCTCCAGAGTCCACCCCAGCATCACTGGTTCCAGCAGCCTCTCCTGTTCCTATCAGACAGGTAGAAGAGGGAAAGGCTGTTGATGTAGTCTACCTGGACTTCAGCAAGGCCTTTGACACGGTCTCCCACAGTATTCTCCTGGGGAAACTGGCAGCCCGTGGTGTGGACAGGTTCACTCTCCTCTGGGTGGGGAACTGGCTAGAGGGCCGTGCCCAGCGGGTAGTGGTTAATGGAGTTAAGTCCAGCTGGCGTCCTGTTACGAGTGGTGTCCCCCAGGGGTCGGTATTGGGGCCCATCTTGTTTAATATCTTTATTGATGACCTAGATGAGGGGATTGAGTGTACCCTCAGTAAGTTTGCAGATGACACCAAGCTGGGAGGATGTGTTGATCTGCCAGAGGGTAGGGAGGCCCTTCAGAGGGATTTGGATAGGCTGAATAGCTGGGCTGAGATCAATGGGATGAGGTTCAATAAGGCCAAGTGCCGGGTCCTGCACTTTGGCCACAATAACCCCNAGAAGCGTTTAGATGAGGTGCTAAGGGATTTGATTTAGTAGTTTAGTGGGTAGGGATGGTGATAGGAGGATGGTTGGACTAGATGAACTTGTAGGTCCTTTCCAACCTAATGTATCTATGAATCTATTCACGCTGCTTTAAGCAGTGTGACATCCACGGAGGCAGGAGATTCCTCATGCTCCCTCTCCCTGCATCTTTAGTAACCAGGCATCACAACCATACCACTACCACTGTATTTCACAGCTGGGCTCCTGCCCTTGCACAGAGCAGAGGTCAGTGGGGTCTGAAAGGCCGAGGTGCCTTTTGGCCACCAAAGGCTCCAGCACCAGGAGGAGGGGGACTTTACATCATGGTCTACCTCTTTCCTCTCTGCTGTTCCAGGTGCCTTGGAGGTAGTGTGGTGTCCATAGGCTTGGTGAGACCTCCGACAAGATAGAACCACGCCACATTCCTGACACCAGGGTGCTTCCAGAAAAGCTTTTGACCCAAGTAAAGCATTAACCATTAACTGCCTTACAGCTTACTTATATGGTAGTGCAGCACAGTGAGACCTCCTGTCCTGTCTGGGACCTGGCTGTGACCAGGCCTGAGGATGAACAGGGCAGTGACAGGGAGGTGGCTGTCCTCTGGGAACGCCTGGGCCCCGGGTGCAGCCAGTCCCAGCCCCACAGCGTCCGGAAAACCGCCCTGGCTTCCCCTGCGGAAAGCAGCTCTGGAGACGCAGCAGAAAGGCTTTGTCTCAATTTCCTATTGTTCTTCCTGCTCACCATGGCCGGTCTGCTGGTGGCCACGGGGGTCCCAGCACAGCCCTCGCTCCAAAAGATGTCCCCACTGCTCTCTGCCCCTCCAGCAGAAAGGAGCAAGGCAGTCTTGGGGCAGGACAGGGCATTCCTCCCCCTCCTGTCCACCACAGGGATGGGGCTGCAGAATAATGGAGGTAGCAGGGAGTGCTGCCAGGAGCCTGGCTGCTGCTGACATTGTGGCTTTTCCTGCCATTTCCTTTGTTTGGGATTAAACGGCCAATGAAAAAGATAGAAGAATAATATGTAAAATAACTTTCTGGCCATGCTGGTGCTCCAATAATCCCCCTGTGCCCAGGCACAACTGAAAGCCATGGTGGAGGTATTCCCATGGTGACCGTACTCCTATTCACTCTGATGTGCCTACTAACCACCACGCAGCAGTGAGGGAAGAAGTGGCAGCAGTCACTCCTGAGCACTCAGGCCCTTGGGGGAGGAATGTCCTGTGACCAAACCATCCCTCAAGGTGGTGCTTTGCAGGCATGGCCTGCCAGCTTACCCCCCCTCTGTGCAAGTTTCCCAACGGGCACCCAACGCCAACTCCATGGCTCGTGGGACCACTGCTCTCCTGGTGCCACAGGCCTCTGAAGTTCCCACCCTGCAGGGGGAAGGCAGAAACAAGGGCAGTCGACTCATCCCCTCCAGCTTTCTTCAAGGCAGGCTGCTGGCTCTGAAGCTGTAATTCCCAAATCCTGATTCTTTAACCACAGCCCCATCTAATGGTATAAACGACAGCTGCTCTGTGTGAAGCACTGGTGACAGAACTAGGGGACTTGTCTCGCTCACCAGAGGGCGATGCAGCCATCCAGAGGGACCTCAACAGGCTGAGCAGACAGGAACCTCACCGAACTGAAGAGGGGCAAAGCACTGCACCTGCAGAAGGACAACCCTGGGGACCACCCAGCTGGAAAGCAGCTCTGCAGGAAAGAGCCTGGGGGTCCTGGTGGGCACAGAGTTGAACACAAGTCAGCAACCTCCCTTCAATGCTAAGATGGCTGGTGGTTGGTCAAGCATGACTTCCCCTCAGTGAATTCATGCT
>VXAB01000083.1:13504-36792 GCA_013399175.1 Odontophorus gujanensis
CGGAAAACCGCCCTGGCTTCCCCTGCGGAAAGCAGCTCTGGAGACGCAGCAGAAAGGCTTTGTCTCAATTTCCTATTGTTCTTCCTGCTCACCATGGCCGGTCTGCTGGTGGCCACGGGGGTCCCAGCACAGCCCTCGCTCCAAAAGATGTCCCCACTGCTCTCTGCCCCTCCAGCAGAAAGGAGCAAGGCAGTCTTGGGGCAGGACAGGGCATTCCTCCCCCTCCTGTCCACCACAGGGATGGGGCTGCAGAATAATGGAGGTAGCAGGGAGTGCTGCCAGGAGCCTGGCTGCTGCTGACATTGTGGCTTTTCCTGCCATTTCCTTTGTTTGGGATTAAACGGCCAATGAAAAAGATAGAAGAATAATATGTAAAATAACTTTCTGGCCATGCTGGTGCTCCAATAATCCCCCTGTGCCCAGGCACAACTGAAAGCCATGGTGGAGGTATTCCCATGGTGACCATACTCCTATTCACCCTGATGTGCCTACTAACCACCACGCAGCAGTGAGGGAAGAAGTGGCAGCAGTCACTCCTGAGCACTCAGGCCCTTGGGGGAGGAATGTCCTGTGACCAAACCATCCCTCAAGGTGGTGCTTTGCAGGCATGGCCTGCCAGCTTACCCCCCCTCTGTGCAAGTTTCCCAACGGGCACCCAACGCCAACTCCATGGCTCGTGGGACCACTGCTCTCCTGGTGCCACAGGCCTCTGAAGTTCCCACCCTGCAGGGGGAAGGCAGAAACAAGGGCAGTCGACTCATCCCCTCCAGCTTTCTTCAAGGCAGGCTGCTGGCTCTGAAGCTGTAATTCCCAAATCCTGATTCTTTAACCACAGCCCCATCTAATGGTATAAACGACAGCTGCTCTGTGTGAAGCACTGGTGACAGAACTAGGGGACTTGTCTCGCTCACCAGAGGGCGATGCAGCCATCCAGAGGGACCTCAACAGGCTGAGCAGACAGGAACCTCACCGAACTGAAGAGGGGCAAAGCACTGCACCTGCAGAAGGACAACCCTGGGGACCACCCAGCTGGAAAGCAGCTCTGCAGGAAAGAGCCTGGGGGTCCTGGTGGGCACAGAGTTGAACACAAGTCAGCAACCTCCCTTCAATGCTAAGATGGCTGGTGGTTGGTCAAGCATGACTTCCCCTCAGTGAATTCATGCTATATCTGATGATTTTCTCTTCCTTCCTATGCTTAGAAATGGTTTCATCACCTTGCCATGGATCAAGATAAGGCTGACCTGCCTGTAGCTCCCTGTGTCATCTTCCTTGTCCTTCCTGAAGATGGGAAGGACACCTGCTTTCTTCCAGTCTTTGGACTCTTCTAGTTGCCAAAACAGACCAGAGATCACAGAGGGGCCTTGCAATGGCATCTGCAGGCTCACCCAGCACTTCTGGGTGCATCCCATCGGGCCCCATGGGCTTACGGAAGTCCAGTTCAGCATTCCTTGGCATGATCACCTTCCTCTGAAAGTCCATCTTCCTTTCTCCAGCCTTTCAGCTCAGTCTATGGGACCTGGGGTTCCTAAAGGCCAGTCTTGGGGAGGAACAGAAGGCATTTGGTACTTCACCTTTTCCACTGCCACGTGTAACCAGGTCTTCTGTTCCCTTCAGAAGAGGGCCACAATTTCCCTAGCCTTCCTTCTAGCCCTAGAGTAGCTATATTTTGCAAAGACCAGTGGCAATGAAGTAATTCCCACCCTCTTCTTTCCTTCATCACACTCAAACTGGATCTACATCCCTATGCACACAAAGCAAGCCAAACCTTAACATTTTTTTCTTCAGAAGAGAAGAACCTTCTGTTCTCTGCAAACCAGATCCTAATTGTAAAAGGGTGTCAGAAGAGCCAGGCAAACCTCTGCTCGTTGTTCTGCACTCACTTTGCAATCCTGCTGGAACATCCCCAAGCAGGACACAAATAACTTCCAGGTGTTTTATCAGCTGCTTCAGAGGCACACTGCTAAGCACAGAGCCTAGAAATCAGATTCAAGGTTATGAGTGAGTGAGCCCTCTGCTGTAATCTACACCTGCACTGCAAAGAGCAGAAGGGCCTTGTGTCTTTTATTAGCACATGGGTTTGTTCATCTTGCAGCTTGTGTCCCTGTTTCCCTCTAAATGAAAGGGGGGAGGGGGCAGCAGAGGTACTGCAAAACTGGTTAAGGCCAGGAGCAGAACTTGTCACAAAGAACATGTGCTACCTTCTCATTCACTGTGATTCCCTTTCTGCTCGGATATCCAACGAGAGCTCTGCACACATAGTATCACCAATCCAAATGTTATCATGTACTTCTTTAAGCCCAGCAGCCATTGTTTCCATGAGCCAGGTACCTCTGACAGCTGTCAGTGCACAACCAGGAGGTAGGTGAGGCAAGGTTTGGGATAAAGTTCTGTGCTCTGCCTTAAAATCCCAGTTTGCAGTGCTAGATGCAGCAGGTACTTAGTTGCTTTTTAAGCAACAGATCCAGAAGCACAGAGCTCACACTTGACAGTGCTGCATCAGCACAGGCAGGCTGCCTCCAGGTGTCTTTTTTCAGCTCCCCCTTGTACTCTTTTTCCCTGCAAATGTAATAATGAAAGGCAGGGCAGGGTTGGCTATCAGAAGACAGACAGCATCAGTCAGTCTGAAAACAGACTTCACATTGCTGGGCTAGATGCTTACAAGTGCTCAGAGCTGGAAAAGTGCACCTAGAACACAAAGAGTGGCTGCTTTGTTTCTCTTTACACTTCATCAGGTCCACACAGCTTACTTCTTTAATTTCTAGAGCAACCACATAAGTAGGAGATGGTTTCATGGCTGAACTATCCCTCAGCTCTCCTCCAACACTAGACTGGTGCCTTTGTCACCCTTAAAGCTTACACTTACCTCAGAGCTTGCATCCAGCTGCATACACCACTTAACCTGCATCTTACAAATCAAAGTGAAAGGCATGAAGTGCTAAAAATCCAAGGGGTGCAGAAGGGTGACAATGATCACGAAAGCAAGCAGCAAAACTGCTTAACTAGCGAGTTGCTTCACCAGCACTACAAAACCTTATCTAAGAGTCCAATCACAGAGCAGCTTGGGTTGGAAGGGACCTCAAAGCCCACCCACACACACCCGCAGAAGTAGGCAGGGCCGCCCACTCCGCAGCTCAGGCTGCCCAGGGCCTCATCCAACCTGGTCCTGAGCACCTCCAGGGATGGGATTTCTCTGAGAAGCTGTGCCAGTGCCTCACTGCCCTCTGAGTAAAGAATGTCCTCCTAACATCTAACCGAAACCTCCCTTCTTTCAGTTTAAAGGCGTTCCCTCTTGTCCTATCACTATCAGAACATCAAATCAAGAAAGACCTTGCTCTGATGTCTCCCATGCAACTGCCTCAAAACAGAAGAGGCAGCATGAGCAAAATTCACGTGGACTATTTCTGAAAACAGTGTCATTTCTAATGACACTTCACATAGGCCCACTTTGTCCCTCAGATTAATTACTGAATGTTTCTCAAAGGCCCACCATGTTTAGAATCTAGGTTTGCCAGTCTAGGTTGCACCACCCAGCTTTATTGCAAATGACTCGGTTCATTTCAGAGACATTTGATAACCCTCTTGTACCAGAGAGCAATCTTAAGTGAGCTGTCAGGAGTACAGTGCTTCACTTTTAATTGGAGAAAGGGGAGTTTATATACGCATGAAACACATCCATTTACAGAAGGCTTGCTGCTGTAATTACTCTGCTTTTTGATGCACTCCTAAGTTTCACAAGAAACTAATCTGTGACAGAACCAGACCAATGTAGGGCAATTAGAAGAGAGATGATGAAAAGAAAGTTCAAACAGCACAGCACTTACTTGTTTTGTTCTCACCAAAGAGGTTCCTGCTCACTCCCTTGTGAGATCCTGAAGCATGAGCTCAAGAGGCTGCTGGCCACAGGTACAGATGATGCCAACACGACCTGAAAAGTGACTGAACCTATGGAGAAACCCTCTTCTGGCTTCAGCTCCAGGGTACCCTGCTTGCTAGCAGCTTGGATGCAGCCAAGGGTGATTTAGGCCAGGAGAAGCCTCAGTGCAATTTGGCTTTCTTACCTTCCCTCCCACTCATAGTTCTGCCTGTCTCTTGCTCTTTGAGCCAAGAGCCATCACAGGAGTCCATAGCACAACCTCAGGCATCTGTTACCGGCACACAGATCCCATACCAGTATAGGATTAACCAGCAGGTCCCACTTAAAACATGGGAACACGATCATGTGAATGATGCAGCTGTGCCAGCACTACTTGGCTGAGTGAGTTGGAATGACCCCACTGCTGCAGAGGGCTCGGGTTCTTCAGGAGAGTGCAGCAGGGCCTGTTGCTCCCTGGGGCTGGGCTGATTAATCCTTAGGAGCAAAGGCAGCCACATTTCTCTCAGGCAGAAACCAGCTTACAGCTCTTGGCTGCCTGCACCCAACCTTTTTTCATGCAGAAGATCGCTTTCCAAACAAAGTGATTATGCCATTTGAGCTCTTCTAGTATTGATAGATAGCACCATCCAACAAGCTGGAAACACCTGTCCAAGAGAGCTTTTAGCCCAAGTGGCTAGGCCACTGAAAACACAGTGGTAGCACAGCACTGACTTGTTAAAAAAGGAAAGGGAAGATGACAAGCTTATCTCAGCTGAATAGCCATACACAGCAATGCCAAGGTTCCCAAATTAATGAAAAGCCAACAGTATTACAGATAAATGTATTTTAATTAGGATTAAATACTATCTCAGGGTATCTTGAAATCGCACTTGTACTGTACTAACCAACAGCCAGAGGCAATAAAAAAAAGTTTGAAAACTTAACATCAAGACACGACAGTAAGTGCTGCCATGTAAAGTGACAAACACCGCTTCCGAGGACAGATACTCTTCAGAGGAAAAAAGTTGTAACAGTTTTGTATGGACAAAAATCTAAATTGAAAACCGGAAGAAATATATATTAGTGCCTGCCTTTTTTTAAAAGTTTGTTTTTTGTTTTTACATTAAATACATTTCTTTCTTTAAAGGCAAAGTACTTCCTAAATTCATGGTTTATATACTGTATGTACACAAGAGCAGAACATCGTACAGTGCTTTATAAAGCAGCACTAACTAGCTACAAGCTGGTACGGTGTTGCTGAACCAAACACAAGATGACAAGTTAAACACTCTAGGAGAAGCTTCTCCATGGTTGGTATGAGTAAAGTAAAATATCATGTATGTACAAAGCCATTACTCTAACAAATCCCTCAAACTCATCACCGTTTTCTGTGGAACTGTACATGCTGCAGCTAATCAGTGGAAATCCCACTGCAAAAACCAACCTGATGGACCCTAAGTAATCGATTCAGTAACATAGTGCATTACTGATGCAGAGAGCACTTCCACAAGTCATCGTGGTAACATCAGCCCTCAGGCACAAGGCTCCAAGGAGAGCAGGTATTTATCATGTTCTCAAACAGCCACCTGCATTTCTAGGCTACACAGAACAAGAAATGCCCTAACCAAGCCATACAGACCATAGATTGAGATGAAAACTACACTGTTAAGTATGTCCTGGCTTTCCACAGACAGTTACAGACCAAAGCAGAAAGTGTGCACCAAAGTACCACCAGCTTGAATACAAATGAACTGGCAATGATTTCCATAATTAGTGCAACACTCATTTCTACGCTTTACCAAAGTGACTTACTGCTCTTCAGATACACAACATGCTTATTCAGGTTTTACAGACAAACCAAAGAGTTGGGCAGATTTTTTTTTTCTTTTAAGTCTATTCCATGAAATACCCAAACTTCTAAATACTTTGTGCCCTACTTCAAAGCCAGTTGCCTCCAAAAGTGTTCTAGGGTTAATAACAGGGCAGAGAATAAGGTTCTACTTGTTGTGTATACTTACAACTGTCTTGCAGTTTATGTCTTCAGAAGAGGTCACCTGCTGTACTTTAAAGATGTTGATCGTCCTTGCCTAAAGCTTACACTGGTTTAAGGAACTGAATGTTTCTTCTTTGATGAGGACAGACTCGAGACAACTTGTTTCTAAACTTGCATCAACTGAAATATTAAGTTTTAATGGTGTAAAAATCTGACATTTGATTACAGTTAAGAGAAACTTGCTACACAGCAAACTGCATCCAAATCTACCGGTTATTGATGGGACCTTTAAATTAACTGTTAACAAGTTATTGAAAGCATCCAGACTTGGAAACCTCAGATCACCCAGCCAGTGAACTAGTAATCCCCTCCCCCTTTTTACATGAGGCTTTGACAACGCAGCTGATGTGACCTTAAGCACTGGAGCCAATGACTGCCATTGGTTAACTCCAATACCCCAAAGGGCCAGGGAGATCCTGTGTTAAGCCCAATGCAATATGCATTAGTGTCATGGAGCAGGAAGATCCCAGTGTTTACTTGTTAAAGTTCGCACAAACCATACAGATACAGACAGGATAAGACAGACTCAAAAGGATCCATTATGCTTGAAGAAATTTCCAAATAAAACATCTTCTGCACAGCCCAGCCTCAAACACAGCCATACTTATCTAGTATAATAAACTCTGTAGTAAACTGTTTTTGACCGCCATAGAGAGTAGGAGTTGTCAAATTTCAGGAGATAAACTCCTCTCCCTGGGTACTGGTGGCTGCCAGCATACACTTCTTCATGACAGTCTCGTCTGTACACAGGCACTATTTCATCTAGCTGAGGCTTGTTGGCATTCTTTTTGGCTTTTTCTTCACTGCTAGCATTCTCTGCAAGCAAAAAAAAAAAAAAGCATCAGTTAACAGGGGTGACTAATTTACTCCTAAAACTAAAGTCTGACCCTCCCTCGTATCTGTCTGCAGCAGACAAGGCATTCTGCTTTGTTAGTTGAAGGAGTTCATACCAAGACAACAGAAAAATTGCTGAAAGGGAAGATGAATAAGTATGTGTTTGTGTGCTATATTCCTTCACTGCAGAAGGATCAGTCAGTACCCCCTCAAGAAAGCAAATCATCAGTTTACCATTGCAAAACTGCACTGGATGAAAGGCAAGTTGGCCTTTGGTACAATCTAGATATTGCCTGCTTTAAATACAAATTTTACACTTTGATATTAAAACATTCAATATCCAGCATAGCTGTGCCTGTTTGCAAAGATGCTGAACTCTATTTCTGATCAAGACATTACCCACACTAACTGCCTCTGATCTTTCAACACATTTGCTACTAACTGATCTCCTAGCAGGAATATGCAGAAGGTCACCTCTTCCTGCGTCAGAGCAGCTCCATCTAAGCAAGTTGCATGACAGTTTCAAAACACTGCTTTTTCTGATGGAAAACTGGGCTCCCCAGTAGGTAAAAGCTGTATCCTGGGTCTTGGCCACTAGAAAGAACTGCTCTTTTAAGCTGTTTTGTTGAAGCCTCAAAGGAAGCTTCTTCCATAGAAAGATTTCATGAACAGCAGGGAAAGATTTTTCTTAAGTTTTTCAGTATGCAGATTTGCTAAGCTCTGTTTTAGTGTGAGTTCCAACTAAATTGGACAAGAAGGCACTCTAAGTTGCAAGCAATATATTGGAAAATGGATTTCCCCATCCTCAACTATTATAACCAATCAATGATCAAATGAGACATCTGAAGTTACGGTCAGAATTTTACTTTCTATTTGAAGTTGAAGACGAGATGCCAGCTAGATGGAAGCCATGCCACTGCAGAGTTGTGAAAACCAGGAGATGACAAGACAGCATAGTTTTCCTGCACAGCAATTTCTGCAAGTCTAGAATTTCATGAAAAATAAGCATGCTTACCTTCCTCTTCATCCTCATCATCACTGGATTCGCTGACATGCACACTCACTGCAGTATTAGGGGAGTCTGTCCACTCAAAATACACCCCAAAACCAATGTCATAATTGTCTGTAGCAAACTCCCAAAAGAGGTAAGACCCCTCTTCGTGAGTTGGTACTCTAACTGTAACCACTTCCCCTCGGCCCACTGTGATCACAGAGTCTGCATCCTGACGGATTTTTTCTTTGAAGTCTTTTATCTGGGGTCGTGTCCACATGGATGGAGCAGCTATCACTGGAACAGAATCTAGAGGGCGGGAAATATCCCAGTTAAGCTTTTGTTTCAGTTACTTACATTGCACACTAAAGCACTGAGGTGTACTTGAGGACAATAAGCATCATGCTTGCTTCCATTAAGACAGGGACTGTGCTAGTGGAAGCTCCTTAGTAGGATCCAAACAAGTATTTGAGGACTACTGACCGTGGATGAATGTAAGAGAACAACATACAGAAACACCAGTGGGTGATGGGAGAGCTGCTGGAGAGCTACTATTCCTGTTCCACTTCTGGAGCTTCCTAGAAGCAGTCAGAGGAAGGTGGGAGATGCAAGGGGATGGTAGTCTGGAGTGCCCACAGGACAGGGCTATGCCACAGGAAGGGCAGTAGACACAGAATAAGATTTGGCCTTCTTTTAATCCCCAAGAGTAAATCAACACTCAGTTTTGGGCAACATTTGAACATATTTCTGCATAGAACAGCTTTCTGCAAGAACTGTTACATTCTCTTCCAACACTGCTGCAGCAAAGCTGTCTAAGTGAAGAGTGAAAAGAGCTTCTGTATCCCATCCACACTACTTGAAGTGCTTTTACTGCTTCCTCTCTCCCTCCTCTCAAAACTATTTTGCCAACACAATATGTTCTCCTTTAGGGAAAAAAAAAAGCTCTCCTAGCTCTCTCATAGGTCAATTAAGCCAGGTATGATCAACTGTGGTTTTTAAGAAACCTGAATCCTCATGAAGGCTTCTGTGGTTCATCTTCATTAAGTAATTTAGCTAATCCTACCTTTTGGTCCATTCTCCAATGCTTCTTCCAAAGCCTCTGGATCCAGCTCCTTTTCAGGGCTGTCTGCGTGTGCACTGGCTTGCCCATTAATAGATGGCACATCCCCTTGGGCAGGTACATTCACCTTGGATGCAGTAGTCAGAGGTGTCCCTGCTGCTGCCACAACTGCCTCCTGCTGTTTCTGCAAGGCTGCCTAAAATGAAAAATTAAATCAAGTGAAACAACAAAACAAACCTTGAGCTGCCTCCCTTTTCCAGTAGAAGGCATAAAGGCAGTTACAATGTCTCCCTTCCACCCCACAAGGAGGCTCAGCATGAAGGATCCGAAGCTGCACTCATTAACCAGTGAGAATTACTGGTACTTTGCATCATGGGAAGTCTTTCCAGGTTGGTGGATACAACCTAAACAAGAAGAATCATCTTTCAAATTAATTAGGGCATGTACAATAAAGTAAGGCCCAGCTACAGAAGTACTGCATTTCAGTAACTCCTATAAAATGTATTTTAAAAAGGAAAATAATGACTTTCATTTAAAAAAAATGGAAACAAAGGGAGTTTCAGCCTGAGCTAAGTTCTGTAGAAAGCTGTTAAGTACATAAAGCTTATTAAACCTTTGTCAACTTGTGAGTTAACACGGCAAAATAATTCTCCAGCAAATGCACAGGAAAGGAAGTTAGTTAATTTGTCAGAAATGAGAGTCACAAGGACTGAGAATGATGTGGGAGAAGAGTTATCAAAGCTCAGAGGTGCTGCTTTTAGAGCATGACTTACGTGTACTTAAACTCTTCAGTTAGAATTTAACATACTGTCCCTGTGCAAAGAATTAAATACACCTACAATGAGATTATGCAAGATAACAAGCAACCTTTTGGATTTAGGCTGGATGCGTTATCCCTCTACTTTCAAGGCTTACTCTGTCCTTCCACACTCCCTGCTCCTTTCTTTCTCACCAGTTACCAGTAAGAGTACATGTGCTTTTCTGTTGGGACAGTGAAAAGGTAGAATTGACAAGTCACCCTTTAAGGAATAATCTAGTAAGTATAGTCCATTCATCAAAATCATACAGATATCTTGAAGGGCTGAGAAGACAACAGTCAAATATTAGTTATATTCCAGACTTGTGCAATTACACAGATGCTATCCAGATCCACCTTCTACTAATGAAGCTCCATTTCAATGTAAAGTAGCAAGGATCTTTTCCACAGAACTTCTGTATACAGCCTTTCCATAATTCAATCAGAAGCTCATCTAAGGAACAGCCGTGTCACAGCAGCATTTTTAAATTGCATTAACAGATTTCCAAGTTGGCTGAGTTATAGAAATCCAAAAGGAAAATACTTTTCAAAAGTGTTATTATGTAAGCTACCTGAATCCTCAGGAACACGGTAAGTAGAACTAGATATCTTAGCTCTGTTACCAGTTCTTTTTCATCCTTTCCTGTAGAAGAGTTGTCCAAGTATTGATCTGAAAGAAACCTCATTGCCTGGCAGGTGTATTATTTCATAAGCTGCTGTAAAAGGATGTTGTTTTTGCCCATGGTCTCAGGTCTTCTATACGCAGAAATCAGACAGCTATGATTGAGAGGAGTGCTGATAGCACAGAAGAAAATTGGCAGCAGTGCCTCAGACACCTCAGTCTCCAGGGAGTGGTATCAATTACAGAAGGCACTGAAGACAAGACTGATGAGACTGCAGCTTTCACTTACTACTACGACACCAAAGCATCGGTACCAAGGTGGCATTAAGCTTCAAAAGCAACTGTAGCAGGACAGAAAGCCTCTGATTTCCCTGTACCACTTCCACTCTTTTCCTTCTTTGCTGAGGGCATCAGCCTCTCCAGAACACGTAGCTCCACAGGAAATTAGTTAAAAAATTTGACGCCTTTATATCAGGAACAATGGACCTCAGGCCAGCAGACATAGGCCACCTAAGATTTGGGTCCTACCCACAGAGGTCAGACGTGCCAGAGTCTGAAGTGTGGCTTACATCTGTTTAGGATGCTTGCAGATGGATGTCTCTGAGCTTTAATAACTTCAGAGAATACAGCACATTTGACAGAGATGCGAGATTCCCATGAAAACAGGAATAGCCTTTCAAGCCCACACACAAAATCCCTGGTACTACTCCCATCCTTTGCTACCAGAAACATGAAATTCTCTTTCTACCCAGACCACAAGCAGTCTATGGCAGACAGGCAAACAATATGCTAGATACTGATGTCAGATGAGATGCAAGAGGGGAAGAGAAGTCAGCACTGCCACAAGCTGACAAAGCCGCAACCTCAAACCCAGTAGTGATGCAACTGCTACATACATGTTCAGCTTTAATCACTAGAACACTCTTTTCCCCTCCTTCTAGCAATTAGTTTTTCGAAGAGATAAAAGCAGGCAAGTTAACATCTCCCAAAGAGATTACAAGAAAAAAACCCAAGTTTCTCAGCTGGTCTGTCTTACCTGTTGCTGTGCAAGCTGGACTTGATACAACTGCTGCATGTACTGCTGGTAGTGCTGCTCCTGGAGCTGCCGAATGAGGATCTGCTGCTGTTCATAGTTGCCCGGATACTGCTGAGCAGCATACTGCTGGAACTGCATGGCAGTCTGGGAGTTCAGTGCTGCCATGATTTGTTGCCTAAATTAGTGGGAGGAGAGTGTGAAGATTACAAGCAGCTGGGGTTACTGGGGAAACTCCTGTATTTAAGTGACAGTTAATTTAATTTCTGCAAAAATATCAAAAAGCAATTAAAAAAACCCCACACCAAAACACCAAAAAAACCTCACCCAAGTCTACATAACAGAACAGAGCCTAAAGGTATATGCAAATGCCAGTTTTGTCTACCTAATGTTTTGAAAACATCAGGTGTTAAAAAAAATAACTAAATCAAAAGCTCTGAGACAGTTCTCAATCTATAGTCCAATACAGAGGCAGTGGTATAAACGCATTACTGTGTTTCTCAAACAGGCAAGGGGAAAAATTCCCTGTTTGGATCCTCCACAAAACAGGCAGAAACCATCCCAGCAACCCTTCTACAGCTAGTATAAGGAACAAGTCTGCTGTGGTCCTGCATAGCAAAGCTTTTTGTTAAGTCTAAACCCACTGTCTTACCACCTTAACTTGCCAGGATAGTATGCAAGCACAGGAAAAACATGACTGATTGTGGCTTAATCAGCAAACTACAAAACAGGGCACCTGCATTTCCAAAAAACAGACCTGCAGAAACTTTAGGAGGAATGTATTGGCTTGTCAAGCACAGGCTTCATTCTCCTTCCCTCTCCAAAAGACCAACAGAAACCACACAGTGGAAAAAAAACAACTACCCTGACACAGAGTTCATTTTTTAACTCACGTGTTACATTCATCAGTAACGAGCTACTGATATTTCAGAAGATTAAAGAATCATGAAAATGGAGGAGCAGTTCTTTCTTACCCTCCTTCCTCCCCCTCTTCTAACAAGCTTCAAAATTATATTGCTTTTTATCCTAAAGGGCACGACTCACCACCTTCCAGCAAACTGTGACCACCTTGGATATACCTGGCATCTGTAAACCTCACCACATTCCTTTTCTGTGGAAATCTTCATCTCTGTAGCCTCCTACAACCACCTGATACACAATTACTATTTTCATAAAACATTTTTTGTTGTCTTCACCACACCTCCTTAGCACTCACTGCATCCTCTGCTCATTTACATCTGTGTATTTCACACTCTCACCATGTTAAACAGTCAAACTTTTGAATTATTTGCCTCCTTTTCAAAACCACTACACAGATATACTTCAGAAACACCAAATGAAAAGGCATTATTATTAAAGAGAACTGCTGCTCAGAGTTGTATGATCTTATTCCCATACAATGTGTGCAATGCTGGATCCATGTTTTCAGCACCCATTTATAAGAACAGTGAAACAGAACGTACAGCTCTAGCTCTATGTAAGCCACTTAATGGGGGTACAAACAGAAGTAAAGCCCATTTGAACATGAATTCTGAACTCCCTTGAGGAAGGTGCTAAGATCCAGTGATTGCCAGCACACAACTGAGATCTGCAAACACTTGACAACTTCTAGAAAAAGAACGCCTTTAAGGATGTAGCATTAGACCACCAAGTTAGAAAACCTCAACCATGCATTTGAAAGAAAACAAAAATCC
The DNA here is from genome assembly GCA_013399175.1 of Odontophorus gujanensis. Taxonomy (NCBI): domain Eukaryota; kingdom Metazoa; phylum Chordata; class Aves; order Galliformes; family Odontophoridae; genus Odontophorus; species Odontophorus gujanensis. Next base: position 26,441 of record VXAB01000083.1, read on the forward strand.
AACTGCAGTCGCCCTTTAATGCACTGTCCTCTATGAAGGGATAGAAACTTCCAGTCAGTGGTTTAAATAACATGTTCAGTTGAAGGCAGCACAGCCCATGTAAGAAGCAGAGCCAGAAGTTTTGATGAGGCGCAGCGCCTGGACCCACAATCCCCAGAGACACTCTGCAAACAAGACTTCTCAAGCAATTTTAGCTGAAGGCCACATACAACAGCACGTTGGGATACCCATTCCCTGCAAACCGTGTCTCTCTTAACTAAGGACTGCAAATGTCACTGTCAGACTAGAGTGCTCTCAATTTCAGATATTCAATTCTAGCAGAACTATTTAAACAACTAGATACAATTGTCAAGTGCAAGACAGTTACTTCTTCCAAATGTCAGCTCCTTCAGCTACTCACTTTTGCTGTTCCATCCGAAGCCGCTCCTCCTCTATTCTCCTCCTCTCCTCCTCTTCTCTTCTCAGTCTCTCTTCTTCCTCTTGCCTACGTTTTTCTTCTTCTTTCTGTAAACGCTCAAGCTCCTCTTCTTCACGACGCCTTCGTTCTTCCTCCTCTCTTCTGCAATATCCACTCAATAAGCTATTGCAGCATTTCTACAACCCTAGGATAAGTTATTTTCAACAAGCTGTAACCTGCCTTTTGCCTTCCTAAGGAATCTTTTCATTTGGCATCATCTCCTCCCACTTCACTGGACTGGAGAAATGTCTTATTACACACCAGGAGAAAACATATCACTTGGTTTTACTGCACTTTGCAGTATGATGAACGTAAACTCTATTTTAATTCAGTACTCATTCTAACCTATAACACTTGTAGCAGAGCGTGGTGGAAAAAAGTATCTGGAAACCTTATACTGAAGCTTGGAAGATGTGTTTGTGTTTGACAGTCACAGACACTACTGTTTAATAAACACATTTAGCATAAAGGATACAGGATAGCCTTTATCAAGTCACCCTTACTAGAAGAGGAGTCTCAAGCATCTGACAATTTCATGTCTCATACAGAATTAATAAGCTAAACTGTGATGGCAGATATTCTGGTGAACTGCATGTTTCTTAAAAAGGTGATGGAATGAGCCACGTTTTTAAAAGCCCCTGTATTCTAGGCATATGCATCTCAGAAATGACCACCCATCACCAGGAAAGTAAAAAGCCTTCAAGAAAGCAGGTGGTACCACAGCCACCTGAACTTCAAGCCTCTCTCTTCCAAAGTAATTACATCAACTTAAGCTATCCATGACACTGTCCATAGGTTAAGAACTATATGTTCAATGTACTCCTCAACACCTCAGGGTGCAAACATTACCTTTTCTTTTCTTGTTCTTCTTTTTCTATCTTGTGAGAAGTAACATATGTTGAGAACAAGTGGCAGCACCTATTTAGGAGCTTAACAAATTCTGTCATAGCTTCTTGCTTTGACATGTTTCCAAGGGCAGCCCATTCCTTCCTGAGAAAGAGACAGAAGACAACTCAACTCTTTGCAAACAGAAAACCCAGAAAGGGAAAAACAGTTGGGACACCAGCAACCAAACGTCAGCATGCAACACTTCAGAGAAAACATGACCCATTCAAAGATGGAACTTAAACACACAGATTTCAGTGCTCCCTTCTGCCAAATAACCATTTCAAACAAGACCACCAAGTGCTTATATGAAATTTAATACATACCATCAACCCTACTAAGAATTCTACACTGTGTCCAAAAACTTCCCAGATATAAATCAATTGTCAAATTAACATGAATTATTACTGTTTAAATCCTTATTCCACTCCAATTTGTGGAAAAAAATGCATATGATGCATTTGTTCCAGATGAACAAACACAGAAACCAAATAGTAATTAAATGCAATAGCTTGGTTCTTCCTAAAAAAAATAAATCCATTTGAGCAGAAACAGTGCACTGGGTACAGCTCTGAGAAGCAAAGAGCAACACAGCTCTGACCTTCGTAACTAGAAATAGCAACAATAAACAAGAGACTGCCCTGATCTCAACAAAATCTACTCAGGGTCTGAACACAACAGATAGATTATTTCAGAGGTTCTCCTTAGTGTACTAACAGGAAGGCTCCACCAAGTGCTGTTAGCACTGGCATGAGACTCAGCCTGTTGCAACTCTGGTGTAAAGGTAGGAGAAAGATTCTTAGAGCTGTATGTTAACCAAGTCTTTAAACTGCTATAAAAAACTGGGCTGTTGGCAGAGCAGCTTCTCCTAATGCAGTTAAAAAAAACACTCAATAATTGCCTCATGGCTCCCTTACTGAATTGTGACTCAGATTTCAGTGATGTTTTTTGTAGAGGCTGCTCTCACTTTCTACTACCACACACACCCATACTGAGGCAATCCATGTACTTTTCTTACTGTTGAAATTGGATGGCACTTACTTCAGGCAGGAAAAACAGAGTTAAGATCAACAAAGGCCTTTACCTTCTATCGTTCCCCAGCACATCAAAGAACCCAACTTCAGGGCAAGTATCAGGGTTGTAAGGTCCCAGCAGAACCTGCTTGTGCAGTGCCACAAGTCTGAGTTTTTCCTCGTATGTTGGATGAAAGGCTTTGCCATCTTTTTCTGTAGATGAAAAGAACATTTCTCTGTTACGATTAACTGGTTAAGCATAGGACAACAAAGAGTATTTTGTATAATCACAATCTCCTCTCTGAAAAAAGAAGATACCAAAGGTTAGTCACAAACTAAGTCAGCTCCATTCAAATAAAACAACTTGTCCAGAAGAAACACACCTAACTTTAGCTGAGCTGCAGAGAGAAAAACAGAATTAAGGGATTTTTTTCCCTGAAGGTAATTGGATGGCTGCACTTTGCCAAAGCTGCTGGAGTAGCTCCTCACAATGAGAAATCTTAGAGGCAACTCAACCAGCATCACAGCCTACAGAGAGCTCCAGCCTTAGAAACTATCAGAATCCCACAAGTTCCACACCACCACCTTCTAAAGCAAACCTGGTTAGATCCCATCACACATTTCCTAGTGAGGAAAATGCACACTGATTTAAAATAGTTGCAAACACACCACTTGTTAAAAAAATTTAAAAACGACCATTTCCTTGAACAGAAAAACAATCAAGTAAGCATCATATCTCCTTCTGGAAGGCCTGAAATGAGGAAGCTGCTATCAGAGGTACACAACAGACATTTCACATGACTGTACCGACTGCTTTCCGTTCAGCTGTGAATCAGAGCGGAGCTGCCACTGGCACCCAGCTCTCCTTTATCATGAAGGTCACTCTGGAGCAAGTTGTTCAGAGTCCCAGACCGGACATTTCAGTTCACATTCAGACTTTAGAGCTGACACAAATTGCAAAGTCGCTCAGCTCATGATTGCAAACAGAGTTATTAATGGGAAATCAGTACAGAGGAGGTAGGGGGGATCTCTCATGCGGCCTGCTGAGAATTTCTGAAAGCTGAGAACTAGAGACAAGCCCCAGAGGGAAAGCGTTTGCAGGGCTCAGTGAGAAGAGGTGTTTTTGACACAGCAATTCTAGTATGCCACTGGACTTTCTCAGTCAAAAACTAAGAAGGAACGACTGCATGCATGCCACTGGCATTTAAGCAAGAATTGTATTAAGAAGGTAAACATTTAATCTCCTATTATCCATTCCTAGAAGTTGTTTCACTCTTTGAGAACCTCAAGTACTCCCACTCTGCCCGGCATCACATAACCTTACAGCAAAGAGCTATTTCAGCTTCAAAAGCCCAGAAGCTCTGACAAGCCCTGGAGGTCCCTCCCCACCCCAGGAGCCTGTCATCCTTCAGAGATGCAAACCACCACAACCTGCAGCTTCACAAGAGGATAAGGCACTTTTGGCAACAAAGCCAGCACAGGTAAAATTCTCCCCCTGGGTCTCAGATCTTGTTCTTCAGTTACCCCAGGGGTCGTTCAGGTTTTCCCTCACTTCTTCACACTTCACAATTAACTCAGAACTTAGTAGTTTGCAAGCATTTTCATTAACCTCAATAAATAGTAAGCACTCTGAAAGCACACTTAATATCCTCGGGCAGCACGCTTAAAACCAAGCCACTTCATAAAGGAATTCAAGGGAAATTCTGCTGGGCTTCTGTGCAAAATGTGCTTCTCAAGGGTCCACAATAGCATCATTGACTTTGTGCAACCTGTGTGCACACAGATGTCTGTCTGCCAGGAAGCACTGCTACGTGCTCTACAGCACTGTTACCTCAGCCAGCCAACACAAGGGTTTGCACTCACTTCTGAGCAGGGTTAAAGCTGAAGAAATAAACCATTTGGATACGCAGCTAAGGGCAGCACATTTGCATCTTCACAGAACAAAAGTCGGACCTCAAGGCTTAACTACCAAGGGAAACTCTGCACATACAGGGAATGGTGACCCAAGGGAAAAAGAAAAGCAAGCTAAATAAGAGAGGACAAAAATAAGAGACAGATATTCAGTGACTTGGAGATAATGCAGATCAGAAGCAAGCTCTAAGCAAAGCATTTGGGGTCAGCCAAGGGAATGAAGTCACATCCTAGTCATTTTTCAGTTGAATTCCTCAGCAGGAACCATGCTGCACAATTACCCCAAAGACTTGGATGTATTGAGAGTTAAACTGAACCAGAGGAGCTGGAGCCATCTGCAGAGCTAAATACGCCAAAAAGAGCCTTAGTCAGCTCAGATAAGCAGTACCACATCCATTCGAGCTTCTGAGGCAGCCCCAATCAAATAGGTATCAACCTCGTACCTAATACAGCTGACAGGAAGCAGAAGAATATCAGACAGCTTCAAGGAACGCACAGAGAAATCCAGATGATGCGCAAATGAATAGCACAGCAACTGCACAACCCCTTCTGTATGCCACCAGTATTCCTCCTGCTACAAGGTCAGAGAAAGGTTCAGCTTCCTTACAGACGATTCAGAGTCCTTACTGACAATACCTCAAACCATCACCCATTGAAAAGGACGCTCATCGCCTGAATGCTGCACTAGCAGCAGCCACAAAAAGATCAGTCAAGCCTTAGTAATTAAGGTATGCTTGCAAGACCAAGGCTTTAGGCATGCTGCAATAATGGCCCATATATACATGCAGCACTAATGGCCCATATATACTTCACTGGTGACATGAAACAGTTTACCCAAAACACTGCAAGGACCAGCTCCCACTTACTGCAAGCTCATGCCTCAGAGATGTGTGCCATGAAGACACAGCACTGTACTGTCACACCTGACAGGAAGGTCCCTGCACACCTACCACCAGCTATTCAGGCCAGAGAATTACTCAGGCCAAGAGAGCCTTGACAGGGAATCTTCGTCCAAACAGAGATTCAGCAGCAGGGACTCAGCATACAAACACTAAAAGATGAAGCCAATCCAATAGCTAGTAATGAAAAGCAGATAATAGGGATAGATGTCACTGTGTGGCACTGCACTACTGGCATCACCACAAACTCAGGCTCCAGGGAGTTTAACAAATATGCTTAAGAAACTTCACCATTCAGTGTGCCGTTACTCCTCTGTAACTTGAGATACACTTTTTCCCTGTAAGATACACAGCACAACCCGCTGCAACTTCCGCTCCAGCTCACCTACTGCACTCCCTCTAAATGTCCAACCCCCATGGGATGGAATTTAGTCCCAGCTGCCTACAAGAAGCCAGAAAACAGTTTCAAGTGTGATTTGTTGCCTCACAGCTTTTAAAAGCAGGTATCACAGATACTAAAGCTGTCCATTTGCAGAGCTTTGATGAGCAAGACCAAGACTGAGAAACATGAGAGGTGAATCCATGCATGCAGACCCCTGTGAGCGTTCTCTTACATTCAATTCTTTTCTCCTGAAGATAATCTGCATCAACAGAAGGGTTATCAACCAGCCCTTCTTGTCAGATCTGATCAAAGTTTAACTTAGTAACAAATGCAGATACATTATAGGGTTTTTCCATATTCTTTAAAGCCAGCATCTATTTAACTAATGAACTACAATTGTGCCATCAAATTAGAACACAAAAAAAAACAAGGACAAACAACTCACTTTGGATGATACACTGCTGAGGTTGAAGTTGCATTCTTGTTAGGATAAGAGGAAATAACTTGGAGCAGTCAAACAACGTTAGAATACTTTAGATAGCAGGAGAGCTTTTAGAGTGCAGAATGATATGGTCTGTACACTGCCCACCCAGACGTACAGCATCACAAACCACTGCAGGCAGCACATGAACACTCCAGGGGGTACAACGGTATTTTAATAACATGATACAGAAAACTGTAAAGCTAGGCTGATAGTGAAAGAGATTTGTTGGCAGAGTTAAGCAGGCTGCCCCCTCCTGCTGCAGGAGGCAGCCTACACCTTCACCGAGCCATCTCCACCGACAGAGCTTGTACCAGTTCCACAAGCAAAATAAGCTGTCAAAGGCGCTTCTGTCAGCTGCATCTGTCTTTCTCCGAGTTGGGATAAAGCAGCTTTGAAGGCTCTTTAACACTGCAGCTCAACTTCTGTTGTGCTTTTCGCACTGCATTTACATGCACTCCCACCTAGTCCTGTCTCTGAGCAGTTCCGCAAGATGCCACTTATAGTCACTGTAATACACCTCAAGTATTTTGTTCCAAATCAACTTTCCAGGAAGAGCATGCATTATGTATCACAACCAGAGGGCTCAGTTTACACGCCGATACAGAAAAGCAGCTGCTTAACCAGCGATCACCGCTTACCCTTTGACATCCAGTGACTTCTTTAGCCTCCCTGCCCCAGCTCCCTCCTTACCAGCAGCAGTAGCTAATACAGATACCAAAAATCTCCTTCCAGTGCCACCCTTAGCTCAAGGCTTGTGTTTCCTTCTTGCTTCATAGAAGCGGCATAGAAGCTGTTAATATCATACACTGAAACTTTGCTATCAACCAGCATTAAGATCAAGTTTGTCAAACATCACCCCACCCCTGGATTAGTACAGTCTTTACAATAACAATCAGAAACGAGAACCCACCATTAATCTATGCCGACAAGCAGCAACCTTCAGATCCCCAAGATGCGACTCCTTTAAGCAATGTAGGAATCTGTGTTAGTCTCCCAGCATCTACATGGCTGCCCACTTCCACAGTTGTTTTGTCAATCGGTAAATCAAAACAGTTTAGAAATAAGGCCACTTATTTTCAGAGCCACACAGATGTAGAACAAGCTAGGTAAATCAGTAATCTGAATATTGCAAGCTCCTGTAAGTTACTGTCATATCTATAAATAACAATCCTTGTGTTATATTCCTTTCATCAAGAAGCTACATACGAAGATGCAGGCAATCCCTTCACACGACTTATAGCAGTCATAAGGATAAACGAGCAGGGCTTTCATTGGAAAGTCTGACATCTTCACGTAATGTGGAAATTTTTCCTCTTATGATCAAAACTGTGCATTACAATAAACTGTGGACAGCTAAAGAGCAGCAGCAAACTGCAACTGAGCCTTCAATAAGAAGGCAACAAAAAAAAGAGATGCCTGAGACAAAACAGATATAACACAGTATCTGTGACCTGGACACACTGCACTGACTGCTCACCTTTCAGAAGCAAACAAAGCATAAGCAGCATTACAGGATGAGAAGTAATAGAAGCACACTACACACTATGACTACACTATCTCGTTTTTACACCACCAATACTAGTTTCAGTAGAACATTAAACCAAGGACAAAATGAGACAACACCTAACTGAAATAAGGAATTTACAGTTGCAGAGACATTTCTTTCTGCATGACTATTTACAAGCAAATGCTCATAAGGAAAACAACTCCCTCAAGCTTCTTGTTTGTAAAACAAGAGTGAAAAACAGGTCAGGAGCTGCAGTGCTGCCAGCCCAACACGAGGCTGCAGTAGCTTCTGGCACAGAAAATCCAGACTCTTATGGTTCTTATGGTTTTAAGTACAACTTAAACAAAAAAGCTATGTCAGACTTTAACCTAACGAAAAAAAAAAATAAAATGTTTTGCAAAAGTGCATCAGTAGAGGGCCAGGGTGCAAGAACACGGTTTATACACTCACACACTCCTAACAACGAACAGAGCGTAAGCCAACCCCAGTGAAAAAAGCACCCAGCGACCATTCTCCGGGCACGTTTCCCACCTGTGGTGCACTCACCCTAAATAGGCAGCTCTCCTGACACCATGAAACAGCAGAGAACCACCAGCCTACCCCCGAGCGCAGCCTCCCATCCCTACCGCAGCCACACCGCTGCCGTGCCCTTTGCTCGGCGCTCCCCTGCCGCAGCACAAGGCAACGTTACAACGAACGCACCTCTCCCTCGCGGAGCACACAGCCGATTTCCTCGTGCAGGAGCGGAGCACGGCAGCGCACCTCCCGCTTCCTGCGGCGCGCACCTGACGGGGGAGCGCCGCGCAAACGCACGGCTCTGCCCACGCAGCCGTGCCAGGGCTCAGAGCCGCGACGGCAAGAGGCGCAGGCAGGACGAGAGCTAAAGCAAACGCGCTTTGCCGACGCTTGCACGGATTTTCCCTCGCACGCCAAAAGCGAGGAGGAGTTACCCTTGAAGAAGCGCAGCGCCAGGCCGTACAGCTCCTCCAGCGCGAAGCCCCAGCGCCGCTCCGGGCTCAGCGCCGCCGCCTCCTCCTCCTCCTCCCCGCCGGCCTCCACCTGGCTCGGGCAGCCGGGGCCCGCTCGGTTCCGCCCCGCAGCCGAGTCCCCGTGGCCGGGCCGCGCTTCGCAGGGCGGCGCTTCGGCGTTGGGACTCAGCGTCAGCCCGTCCACCGACACCTCCAGCCGCTCCGCGCTCAGAGCCACCGCCATCCTCCGGCTCCGCTGCGGCGGCCACGTCCCGACTTCCCGTTCCCTCCGACCCGGAACTTCCTGCCCCGACACGCCCCCTCGCGGGGATGCGCGTCGCGTGCCGCGCGGGCTGCGGCCGCGGCTGACGGGAGCGCGCCTGCTGGCTTCGCCTTCGCTTCCCTTCAGCGCGCCCCTCCGCCTGCGTGCTCATCTCTCAGCGGAGCCGATTATCAAGTCACGCTTGCAGCCTTCGGATGAAAGGCAGAAGAAATGTAGAAAGCTGTATTTAAAGCGCTTCGTTTGCAGTTGTATTTGTCGGAGGAGCGGGTGCCGCTCCCCGTTTACCACACGTGGGCAGGGGCAGAGGCCGGCTCACGTCTAAGCTTCAAAAGACACTTTACAGACACTTAAAAATCCTTTGTAGCTTCTTCACTCGCTTCTGTTTGCTTTGGTTTTGGCTGAGGATCACAAACATAACGCTGTTTTTTTCCTTTTTCCCAGAACAACAGAGCAAGGGTGCATCATCCCCCGTGGCGAGTTTTGCTTCCTATGGCACACGGCTCTGCCTGCCTGGCCCTATCTCGCACCCCAAGCTAACGGCAGCACAGATAATGCTATCTCCTCGTGCACGCACGCCCGCACCCTGCTTTGCAAGAGGTATTTCAGCATCAGATCTGGCTTCACATCAAGATCTGCTAGTTCATCTACAAGATTACTTGTATTAAAACAGCTGTTTTCAGAGTTTAGGTCTGGCACATTTCCTGCTTGGTTTGCAGAGGCCATCCTTCATGAATACATGTATATATGCATTAATTCTACAGTTTAATACATAGCAAGCTTAACATTAAAGTTTCCGCTTTAAGAAATGTTGGATTCTTTATCCTAAACTACATCCTTAAAGAATCCGACATCCTTACTGATCCCTATGGGATTTGCAATGTTTCTCTCAAGTGGAAGGAAATATTAATTTCACTTCATATGCCAGCAAACCCAGAGGCATTTCTGCTTCGTGGCAGAAGCTGCCTGCAATCAGACCGCCGTTAATTTCCCCACATGTCTGGAGGCCATGTGAAATCCAAGATGCCCTGTGAGCATCCTGTTTGACAAGCCCATTTGGAGAACGATGACAGAAAACTGATTTGCCTCATGACAGGATCTCTCCTGTAGCAAATGTGTGCCGCTTTTAGCAAACGTGAGACTGTTCCTCTCTTCTCGTGCCAACCCTGCTGTGCCCTGCAACAGGTGCGCCAGCAGAGCGGGTTTCTCCACAACATGCAGTGTAGTCTGCAGGAGAGGTCCCAGCTGGAGAGCAAGACATCTGTCCGTGCAGCATCTAACTGAGGTATGGCTAAGGCTGACATGCTGTGCTGCCGCTCTGCAGCCTGGTGTGTGGCTGTTCAGAGCCACCAGGCAGCACAGATTTACCCTCAGCAGCTCTCTGCACAGCTATCTGGTGAGCATGGAACGGACCCACTGCATCCACTCTCCTCTGCTTCATGCTGCTTTGGGTTCCTGTTTATAAAGACAGATATGGTGTCAGTACAAAATACTAGAAAAGAAATTGCAGGCTCAGATCTTGAGTCAGGAAATCCTGGTCTGGAATAATGTAATAATATATATATA
>VXAB01000091.1:0-15750 GCA_013399175.1 Odontophorus gujanensis
CAACAAAATTTGATGGAATATTGATAGAACCTTTACTGCAATACCACCAACATACAGATCTGACATTGTGGCCCAACATGATAAAATAACAGGCATTATTTTTGGAGCAGACCTCATATACAGATTGCTCTTTTTGTATGAACAGTGCAATATATACATACATACATATATATATATATATTTGTGAACCAATATTTTCACTCAATTTCCTGTTTAGATCTTCAATAGATTTAATTAGTTCAGTAGTTAGAATGATCTATTTAGCTTTAAATTTGATTTCATCACAGTTCACTATACTTAAATTTAGCAAATAGATGACTTTCACTGCCATTAAAGTCAATGGCAAAGCTGTGACTTTCCAAGGTAACTGAAAATAATTAACTATATTTATTGTCATTGGTCTGATGCTAGGTATTATGTTTTGAGAAAAAATACACAGTTTTTTTCACCTTGCAGTTAATGTTTCAATATTTTACAACATTTCATTAAATTGCATGCATTTTTCTAATCTTTTATGTTCTGATCATATCTGAACTGGTATAGCGTGGCACTTGTCTTGCTACCTGCTACTTGCTCAGCAGAAGTTAAGTGATAGCTTTCCATTGTGGTTTGTAAGCTGTTAAGGCAAAATTTTGCTCTCTGCCAAAAACCCATATTCATTTGTTAACATAGGTCCTTTGTAGAATGAATATTGATTTAGAAATACCCCATTAGAAAATGCATGTCCCACTTTTTTATCTTGCAGATACATGTGGAGTGATTAACATGCTGAAAACATAAAGTCAGGTCACATCATTTATTCATCTTTAATGAGACAGCTCATCTAGAGCAGGAGAGAAGTAGCAAATATTTTTGTTGACTCAGTCCTCTGATCATAGACAAACAGAAGTACCACATGGATTGTCCTGTGTTAAAGCATTCCATTTAGCAATATGATTCAGCATCTTATATCTCTGGATTTAATGTGCACTTTTATTTCCAGTAGTCCAATGATTCTTGTGCTTTCCCTCTACTGATGGCTTAGAGTTAGCAGAAAAATTTTAGAGAGGTATTTATTAGTTGCCTATGAATTCATATCTGTAGTGTGCTGTCAGGCAGTATGGAATGAAATGTAATTGGCTTAAATCATCAAAGAGGAATATTAATAAGTCATTAATCTGTACCCTAGAGTATCTTCTCAATTAATGCAGGAGAAGGTGCTTTTTTCTCCATTTAAACAGTCAATTTTTAAGTATATTTTTATATAAACAAGAGCTGAAGAATATAGAGAATATATGTAATTTGATTGGTAGGATAGAGTAGGATAGAGGAATACGAGAAATTGAAATATGGGGAGAAAAACAGCAGGGAAATTTCATATCAAAAGGAATATATTAAATATTAGGAATTTATGTTTCAAAAAAATTATGAAGCAAAGTAATTTGTCACAAGAGGTTGGGAGGCAATATTGCCGAATAAAGTCAATGCTACATTACATATCCATTTACAATGCTTGATGAGAAATTTTGAAATCAATTATGAGAGAATACATGAGTCTTGAAGCAGCTTCCAGATTTATTATAACATTATAATACTTTGTTAGCAGTATATGACAAGGATCCGGAGAGAACAGAGAAAGTCACAGAATCTTATATATGAAATAAAAACTATATCAATAAAGCACTGTAATTTAGTCTTCTCTTTTGGTTCTCCAGAGACTGAACATTGCCCATGATACAAATTGTGTAAAAGGTTAAGGACAGAGAAGAAAATGAGAAGTCATACTGTCATGTTGTCAATTTACATATTGGGACAAAGGAATTGTAGTATTTATTATTCAGTGCATGGAAAGAATTGTGTTTTCTACAGGGTGAACTCTTTTACCTTCCCATCCCCTAATCTTTGTGCACATGAGATATTATTTTGTTCTGGTACCTTGAGGCTAGTTTCAAAAAGAGGAATGGCTGCTAACAAAAGTTCTCCCTTCCTTGAGCTCTCATTCTGAAGGGAGGGAAAATTAAGCTAATATGCACAGCTTTGCCTCAAGCATCCACTCTGGTTTCAGGAGATCAAGTATGAAAGGCCATTTCTTTTGCATCTAATTTTATGGGAGGGGATTTTAATTAGGAAAAGGAACTTAATTGGAATTTGCCCTTTTGCTTCTATTTTGCACTGAGAACAGATAGAGAAGCAGACCAAAGGAAGCTACTCTTACTCCCTTTGTAGTTTGGATCTGTAATTTTACCACTACTGGAGCACAAGAAAATATTGCTGGGGGAAGGAAAGCTGCACAAGTGGGACAACTTCTCTGAAAGTGTGCTTAAGGAGGCATCCTCTGCTAGAAAATTATACAGTAGTACAGCTGTGAGGATGATGGTGATATTCACAGTATGCTAATCACCTGCAAATGCACCTTGAGGTACCTCCAGAAACCCAAGCAGATGTACTGAGGTAAGTGGCTGTGAAGATAATGTAAAAAGGACTCTAACAATTTTATTTTTTTTTTCTGGCACTCTTGATTGTGAATGTTTAATAAGTACTTTAGGACTCAAATGGGAAAGCCTGGCACTGGCAGCAATCTCCCCTTTTTCCCCTGAATAGGACAGATAGTCAACTACATTTAGCCTCTTCCTACACAACAATACGAGCAGAATTTTGAGGCACTTTAAATGAGAGAAACACCTACATCACTGATGAATAACACAATGAGATAGTTCCTCTTATTGGTATTAATCAGCTTTTTCATATTTTTCAGTTCTAAATGTTATTTAGAAATTCTAAATTTTATTTAGAAATTAAGATCAAGTCATATATTAAAACAAAGATAATTATTTTTATTACACTATCTAATCTTGTTATCTCATAAGTGTTGTTATTATTTTCAAATAGTAGATCTGTGACAGTAAACAATGGCTGCAAGTTTTCGTCCTGTATTAATGCACAAGATACCTATTAAGGAAATCCAATGTATTTGAAAGTTCCTACGAATTATATTATTATGTTTATACCAGTCAAGTATCTAATAGTTACTAACTTAGTGTAATCATCATCAGAACAGCAAGGTATGTTCAGACAAAGGGAACTGCTCCATCTAGAGTTTCTTTTTACGCGCATGTTTATTAAAAATTTTAATCAATTATTTTACTGGCTCTTATTTCCCAGAGCATTAACTGACTCTAACTTTATTATTTTAATTATTGAGGAATAAAAGAATATTCCAACGATCTAAAAAATAAAACCCACCACAAAAACAAGAAAACAACAAAGGAAAACAACCAGTAGTTCATGTGCTTTGGTGATCTCAAAGTAAATAAGATTGTTTGAGAAGAAGGAGAATGCATATAACAAAAAATAACTGGTTTTGTAGTAGTGCAGTACAGGAAGAAGTTTGCTTCAGAGATGAGGTGCTCAGATCCTGATTTAAAGCAAGCAGATGACAATTCTGTAATTTTATTGAAGTTTATCTAAACTGAATGCACATTTCTATGCATAATTTATGTAAAAAATTTCTTGTGGCATTGTGTTCCACAGAATATATAAGCATCACACAAAACTGTACTGGGATACACATAGTCTGCACTTTAATTTCACTTAACGTATTTTAGGTTTTGTGTTCACAGAAAGTAAAAGACCGTTATCCTTTTTGTCTTCTGTATGCTACTTATAAAACAAGAATCTTATTCTCAATAAATGTTTAATTTTCAGATTTTTTATGTTTCTGATTCCACTTTACCTCTCTCTCCTCAATGTTTTATCCTCTCTTTTCTGTTTTGCGGCACCTCTTTGAAAATTAATAAAAACTGGATAAATTCATAAAATGTGAAAAACTCCTCATAATTTCATTGTAAGCAGCTCTCATCACATAGTGATTTTTTCCTGAATCAGATTGTCCTGAAGAGTTTTTTAATTTTATTAAAAGTGATCTTTGTTTTGTTTGTAGTACACATATGCTTTTTTTTTATTATTTAGCAAATACATCAAGGGATTTCAGGAAAAAAAAAAACAACACAAAAACTTCTCTGAACATTGGATAACAAGATTCTTAAGGCTTGTTCTTACCTCCTCTTCCTGCTCTGTAAATGCTTCTTTCAATTTCTGCTCCACATAGAAGTGAGCTATAAAATAATCACAAATAAAATGTCTACCTTTACATATGCCAGATTTATTTTTCTCTAAATTTCTTCTTTACTTTTCCTTTACTACCTGCACCTTATTTTATCAGAGTCCACTAACAGCTTTACTGTCACCTTAGATTGTCATTCCGTGACAGAATTAATTGCAGTATCTTCAGACTAGGCCTATATGATCTTGGTAAATGGGGCACCTCACAACTGGAACATGACATCATCTTATTACTGATGCAATCACAAAGTTGTACTTTTTTACAAAGAACAACAGTGAAATAAGAGTTTACTCTTCTATGGTACATGATCATAGAGATAATTCAATGTGTCAGCTTCTGAGGGCATGACTGATGACTATTTACAGACATTCTAGTAGGAGGGTGTTTTTATCTTTAAAAAATATATATATTTATTATTTTTACTCAATCTCTAATTCTAAGTGAATGCATCATACAATAACAAGATAGATTTGTGGTGAAAACACAAACTTTCTGCACTTTGAGAAATATTAATGACTGGATCAAAGTCTGTGTTATACTATTCTAACAGAAAATAAATAGTAGGAATGAAAAATTTACTAAACTATGTTTTTGGCTTTGCGAATTGTTGATGCAGAGGATTTCCTTGCAGCTGACATGATTCACTAAATTCAGAAATACCTTACTTCCTGGAGAGCCGTAATACAGTTTTTCCTCATTGTCTCTTCTTATATTCTTTAGTTTTAGAGAGTAGAAGATTGGTCCATGGCCATTGTGATAGACAAATTTCTTTAGATCCAGAAACATCTAGGGCAAATATTATAGTACAATAGGCAGTCAGGTACATTGACCTTGCTGGTTGTCACACCAAGGGAGGAAGCTGTGCATAAGAAAATGAGATCCACACCAGTTAAGCCTTACTGACAGCTTAATTACTGATTCTTATAGTGTGGTGTAAATTCCTACGAAATAATTGGACAGTGTCACAGTTTCATGGTTTTATTGGAGCACCAATACCTTGTTTCTTCTGATGGGTCACACACTAGATTTTTCTAAGCAGATAAACTCAAGTACATTTGAAAACTATATTCAAGATGAAAAGAAACCCTTCTGGTGATTTAGCTATTATTAGATTACATAGATTTAATGTAAAGCAAGAATTAATCACCAAAACTGTTGATCCTCGAATAGTACTTGCCAGTCATTGTTAGCTACTGACTTGCACTGTTCAGGTTTGTGCTTTGATGTGAAATATTTTTCTTATGTATATAACAGAAATGATCCTGTAAAGGTAATTATGCATGACTTTTTAAAATCTGTATTTGTACTATAAATCATGTAGTGGTTAACAGTCTGAACAAGTACACTGTGTAGGAAAGCAGTTTAATTAAAATGCGGTTAAGTCAACAATACATAAGTAATGAAAGCACAAAGTTATGGTTTTAGAAAGGGAAGACTTTGGCAGATAAAAATAAATAGTATGCTGGTTCAGCTCACATTAATTCCTACTCAATGACACTAGTTCAATGTCTATATAATAAAAGTTTCTTAGCACAGAAATGACTTTTTTTTTTTTTTATTGTAGTTTGTTATTGAAATAGTCATTTTGCAAAACAGTTTCTAGAAGTTGTAGGTAAGCATAAGAGCTCTCTATGACTCAATAAAACTCTTATCCACAGATAATTTAGTATTTTTGGATGTAATACACCACTTATGTGTTTCCTGACAGGTTGATAAAACAGTACCAGTATTAGAAGTTTTGTGTCCTTATTAATCTAACAGATTCATGTACCTACACTCACATGTACTAATATGTCAGCCTTGAAAAGATTCACCGTATGGTTAGATTCATATATGATAGAGTTTCATATATGATGGAGTATCATTGAAAGTTTGTCTGTTCTGAATATCTGAACATTTTCTCACTAGATTTCTAGTAATCCTGAGTTGATCTAATCTGGCAGTGGAAAGAGAATCTCTTAAAGAACAATAAAGAACGCTCATTTTGACCTACACTCTCTTTTTCCCTGTTTGAATAATCTAAAAGTGGTATTTATTTGTCTGTCATGTATGTGCATTTAGAAATGCATTTGGATAACTCTTTGGGAATACTGAGTTAAACAGCATTTGATTTTTAGTTATGTATTTGTGTAGTCCACTACTCTTAGACACTTCCAAATTGGGAATGCTTATGTGAACAAATTTTTGTTAATACAAGGATTTTGAGAATAATGATTTTTTACAGGAAGATATCTGTATGAAAATCTACAAAGATTGTTCGAAGTAGTGTACTGCTGTCAACGGTTTACGGGCAGGTTCGGCCCGATTCCGTGACAATTGGTACAGGGGACCCACGGACCCACGCCCCANAATGTTTCTGTCATGGAACAACAATATCTCACCACAATCACCATGATTAGTCCATCTCCTCCAACCCTACTTGGTCATGAGGTGGAACTAACACATGATAAATATAGAGGCTAAGGAACTACCACTAGGAATGTTCTCGTAGACGTCACTGAGAAGACTCTAAACATCCTGTAGCTCCCAAAAAATCCATCATTGCTTTAGCTGTGGTGAGGCTCCTACACCAGTAGAGCTGTCATGCTTTGCTCACTGAGTTTCAGGACAGAAGGCTTCAATTTATATACACAGCACTATCAACTCATCATCAGCTCATTGTCATCTGTCTTTTCTGTAGTTCTGTAATGTGCTGAAGTGCTTGTAAATCTTGGACTCACTCAGGGATGCTAAAAAATAATATATTATATTAGAAATACAGTTTAAAATTATGAAAAGGTGGTAAACTTCTATGTTATACCATGAAGTTCAAAAAGAAGATGTGAAAAGTTGTGAGTCAGAAAATAAGCAAAGACCATTAATTATTTATTTATAAAATTCAGGTTTTAAAGCCATATTTATTTTTGATGTTTCCTGAGTGGAGAATATTCAGAAATTTAGGATAATCCATAAAAATTAATGTAACTTTGAACTCATTTCACAGATTTACAGAATCAAAGAATTGTAGGGGTTGGAAGGGACTAGACCATTAGAGATCATCTAGTCCAAACCCCCTGCCAAAGCAGACTCCCTAGACAAGATTGCACAGGTAGGCATCCAGCAGGTCTTGAATGTTTCCGGAGAGGTTCCACAACCTCTCTGGGCAGCCTGTTCCACTGCTCTGTCATCCTTACTGTGAAGAGGTTCTCATAAACATTTGTGTGGAACTTCCTATGCATCAATTTGTGACCATTTTCCCTTGTCCTATCAACACACACTGCTGAGAAAGTCTGGGCTCATTCCTTTGCCTCCTTCTCCTTAGATATTTATAGACCGAAACCAGCACTGACCCCTGAGGAACACCACTAAGTACAGTCCTTTAACTGTCTCATAACCCTCTGAGCTCTCCCATTCAGCCAGTTCTCAGTTCACCTCACAATCCACTCATCTATTCCACATCTGACATCCTTTTCCTCTTTCAATTGCCTGGAGATGGCATCCAGAACAAACTGTTCCATCACCTTTCAGCGGATGGAGATGAGTCTGACTGGTCTGTAGTTCCCTGGATTCNTTAACTGTCTCATAACCCTCTGAGCTCTCCCATTCAGCCAGTTCTCAGTTCACCTCACAATCCACTCATCTATTCCACATCTGACATCCTTTTCCTCTTTCAATTGCCTGGAGATGGCATCCAGAACAAACTGTTCCATCACCTTTCAGCGGATGGAGATGAGTCTGACTGGTCTGTAGTTCCCTGGATTCTCCTTGCCATTTTTGAAGATCAGAGTGACACTGGTTATCCTCCAGTCTTCAGGCCCCTCTCCCATTCTCTATGACCTCTCAAAGATGATAGAGAGAGGTATAGCAATCACCTCTGCCAACTCCCTCAGCACACATAGATGCATCCGTTTTGGAGCCCATGGATTTATGTACAATGATGTTGCATAGATGCTCTAGAGCCATCTCCTTCCTCACCAAAGGGGAGCTTTCCACTCCTCAGACCCTCTCACTAACCCCCACATTCCAGGAGTCCTGAGGGGGAGTTACCACAGTGAAGACGGAAGTAAATAAGGCATTCAGTATCTCAACCTTCTCTGCATCCCGTTACCAGAGCACCCCCCTCAGTTAGTGAGGACCCACATTTTCCATAATCTTCCTTTTACTGCTGACACACTTAAAAAATCCTTTCTTCTTATCTTTTATCTTCTTTACCACATCCATTTCCAGATTGGCTTTGGCCTTACTCTTCACATCTCTGCAGGCCCTGAAAACACTCCTACACTCTTCCCAAGTGGTCAGACACTTTTCCTACATTTCATGGACCTTTATCTTCCCTTTGAGTTTATGCATGAACTCCTTGCTCATCCACACATTTTCCTGCCACCCTTGCCCAATTTCTTACTCACGGGGACTCAGCATAATGCTTGGTGTCTTTTTTTTTATGCTCCTGAGTTTCTGTGACTTCAGAGGCAATTTAATCTCGTGTGAACTGTTAAGGAAAAGAGTGTGATTCCCATTCTTTGCAAAATAACCCACTATCAACATTTTTTGCACATGATTATAGACTTACACTTTTGTTCTATGCCCATGTGTATTTATAATTATTCATTCTCACTTACAGCACGTGTATGTACTGTTTCATACTTACGTATCCTCAGCCTATGACTGCTATAGTAAAGCCTTAGACTCACTGTTCTAAACGCAAACTGATGAAAACCCCTGTGATCAACCAGCAGGAATCTCTATTCATAATATCAGTAATATCAATACTCTCACTGCTAGTGGAAAAATTGAGTTTGATGCAAACTGAACATGAACGATGAGTACTCAGCCTTGTAGTAAATGGTCCTTAAGAGTGTTATTACTATAACCTTGGCATATGCATTGAAGCTCCAGTGCAAGGCAATTATGAATACAATTCTAGCTTTAAAGATATGTCATTCTTCCCACTGCCAGGTAATCACTTTGTAGTTCACTGCAGCTCTATATACTGTAACTTGATTGAGCAAGATCCAAAATTATAAATAGATGCCTCCAATCTTTAATTTGTAATATGTCATACTATACATATAGTAGCACACTTTGAGTTCAAAAATCTGGGGTAATCATCTCACAAAAACTATTCAGACTGCTTTGTACTGATAATAAAAATATGAATGTTCTGTGTATTGATGCAGATTTTTAATTGTATTGTCTCAAAATGCATAATAAAATTCCCTTTTTGAAGGAAATCTTGAAGAATTACTAAAAAAAGATTTTTTTTAACTTCATAACAATGTAGAATTGGATTGCAGAGGAATGACTAACCAGTGCTCTCAGGATACCAAATTGCATGACTTGAAAAAATATTAAGCCCGTAATACCAGATTTTCTAAACACCTGTAAAATTTAAAGCAGAATTTCTTTAACACAATCAAATGCCTCAAGTATATGGTATATGAATAAATAATATGGGAATTAAGGATAAGTTTATTGATCATTATTCTGACTATTTCTGAAGTTGAAATTTGCAAATAGTCTGAACTGAACTCTGAATTTTTTCTGGATGCTTCAAACTGAAATGGAATTCAGATTAAAATTAGCAATACTTTTGGCTAATGCTGACTATGTAATCCATTATGCTGCTACAAGTTGTGAGAAAAGACAAATGCATAGTTGTGAAGGACAGAAAATGTGGCCTTCCAATTCATCTCAGTAAGCTTCTGTTAAATATAGAGTCTCCAGAGAACTCAGTAATATACCCTACTGGATGTACCACTGGTATGCTGGTATTTTCTATTACTGTTTTGTTATAATCAGGAAATTACAGCAGATTTCTACAGGGTCAGAAATAGGAAGAGCAAATACTGGCATAGTACTATCTCTCACTTCCCGATTTACTATTGCTCCTATCCTTCCTTGACACTGTATGTAATTTAATTAGAGTTTGAAATAAACAAGTGCACCTCAAAATAAAAGTATTCCTGGCTTCTCTGTTCCTCTCAGAACAGCAGTTTTTGATCTTCAGGGAATGTATCCAGGGGAGGGAAAATCTTATGTCTTTCAGTGAAAAGAAAAATATGTCACTCTTTCTCTTTTTCTGGATATTAAATCGAGTTAGTCACAACTCAAAACAGCAAACAATGATTACTTGAGAAACATTCTGTAAACAATTATTAATGGTGGAAGATATTGAAAAGGACTGCATGCACATCAGTCCACATTAACTATCACTTAAACACACACAATAAGTAGTCATAAGCATGTATAAGCGTGGTAAAAATAAATAAACACCAGCCAGCATTCAGTGGGCATAGAAGGTCACTTATCACTAACATGAGTATCTGTCGCCTTAAAAGCTTGATGCCACACAAATTGAGCAACTTTGTTTCTTAACCAGTCTGAAGTGTTAATCTTGACCCTGCTTTGCTCCATTTATCTTTCCTGCAGAATTATGCAGTAATCATATCTTTTTTTGTCTATCTAGTCTCGTAAGTCAAAGTGTAATCCAAATTTGCCCAGATCTGAGTGTTTTTGGTCTACATCATGGTGTCACTTGTTCTCCACTTCCATTTCTGCACAGCACTCATTTTGGTGAGAAAAACATGACCCTTTTTTTTTTTTTTTTGCTTTGTAACTGGCAGTATTCGCTCTCTTTTCCGTTGTTCCTCTTTCTGACTCTTACAAGTAGCCAAAGTTGGCTTTAGACAGCACTTGAATCTTCGAGTGATTCCACTGAAGTTAAATCTGATCTCATCTTTCCTTGTATAAGAAATGACCTGATCTGAACTGCAATTGGAACATAGAAAATCAGGTTTCTTTTGTAGGACTTCTTTCTCGGTCATGATATATTTTCACTTGAAATGTCTAAATACAGGACATGTATAAGATGCAGACTTTCAATCACGAGGCCCTTTTTCTCTCTTACTTCTTATACACTGAGGTTAATGTTACTAACAGTCTATTACTAAATCTGCAATAATGCTTTCCTTGCAGGAGTTGTGATGATTTTTTATGTGTTTATTAATGACACGTATAAACAAGGCAGAGTTTGCTGGATTATATGCATAGCCACTGTAACTGTATAGTCACTGAACTTCGAATTACATTGATAAAACTTTCACGTGCTTTAATTTTGCTGTTGACTTTGTAAATGTTTTACACAATTTGATCTTCAAGTCTCAGCATTCATGTTAGATGTAGCAGTGTGCTGCAGGCACACATGAATGATGAGATCTCAAGATGGGATTTTAAATTGACCCTGATATTCTTCACAATTCTGTGGATTTTATTTCCTCAGTAGTCTCCTCTTTAAGTTTTGTATGTAGGTTTCTTATCTCACTGCGAACAGCTTTCCACTGCATAGTGCAACTATACTGCAAAGTTTGAGTCTTAAATCTCCCTTGAATATAATCACGAGTGAAACATATGCAAATTTGGGTCTTTAGTACCCCAAAAAGAAGTTTAAACATGAACAACATTTCATAAAATGTCTTTCATTGGTGTCATAGTAACAGAAAAGAAAATGAAGCTATTAAAACAATCATATCATTGATCAAATCTTCTAGGGGTTGGAAATTCATGTGTGGCCTTAATACCAATACCAATACTAACGAATATTAACTAGTATTGTGGACAATTATTTCTCCTTTCAGTATTTGAGATGCTGCATATAAGTTGGATCCCTTCTCCAGTTCTGAGAAACGTAAGATACTAAAGTAGAACTTGAATACTGTTGTAGACTGCTGGCCTGAGATTCAGTTAACACTGTTCTTACACAGATTCCTTGTTCACTGTGTGAGGCACTGAGACTGCGTAAAAAAAAAATTGCAGCATAAAACAAATATGGTTTTACACACTATCTGAAATATTTACTTATTTAATTCATATCCTTGTAGGAACTTTAACAGGAGAAAAGTGAGACTTTTCCACTCCCTACTAAACTCTGAAGAGAATTTATACTTCTCTTGAGCTCAACAACCTGGCAATGTTTCTTTTTCAAAATTGTCAACTCTGAACCAGAATCATATTATACAGAAATCTGCTCTTTCTTTGTTCTCAAGCTTTTTAGATTTCTCTTTTCCCTTTATCTATTTGAGAAGGAACACTTACTCTCCCTCTACTCCAGCAGCAGGGCATAAATGTGACTCACAGGAAGTTCCACATTTTGAATAAAAGCTAAATATAATCCATTGCTTTTTAGGAATGTCTAACATCTGGAACAGCTGCTATTGTGCCTTGAAGATAGAGAAAGAGTCCAAATTATTTAAAGTGCTCATTCTCAGTATTCATATGGGAAGTGGAAAATTTTAATGTGTTTTGTATGACAATGGAACATTTCTGAAATATCCTAATAGAATATTACCTAATTGGCAGACAAAAAGCTGAAAAACATTTGGATCAGAGTATATGCATAACAAAAATGTAATACTTTTCATATGGATAACTATTTTTACAAGCATACTCTTTGACAAAAATGTTTTATCAATGTTTTACATGAACAGAAAATTTAGAGAAAAAAGTTATATAGAAACCTACATCAGAATGTTTTACTGAAGTGGATTGCACCAGATGCTGTGGCAGATTTTTAACTGAAAAGGAAATAAAAGAAAAACTTGATTAGTGATAAATATGTTTTAACAATTTGAAATATATATATATATATTTTCCTTTTGAAATGCAAAAGTACGTGAATCTAAATATATTTTCATCAAAAATATTTTGAAAAACTTGAAACAAGTCTGTATTTTTTTTGAAAAGTTGAGGAAATTTTCTCTTTAGCTAGAAAATTTTTCAACATTTTGTTTTCGTAGGAAATACAGAATTTTAAATTTCAAAATTCTTTATGAACAACGATTCTTATTTCTCAAGAATTCTAGTATCCAGCAGAAAAATAGGAGAGGAAAGTTCCGTCTGTTCGTTCACTTTTTACTGTTCTTATTCAAGCAGATATGTGTTAATGGACGACAGTGACAAGAGTGGAGGGAATCTGCAAATGACACCACATGAACTCCTCTGTTGAAACTCACCACCAAACCATAAGTCCACAGAACATAATGTAAAAGCTCAAGAAACAAAAGAAAAATAATAGGCCTTTTGATGTCCCATTGTGTTCATAAGCGGTAATTCAGATTTCACCTATCAGATGATTTAGATTTCTTTTACTTAGACTTTCAGGATAAACACCTACAAAATGCAGACCTGTCACAGTCAGGGGATATCAAGAGAAACACATGAACAAGAGTGATGCACCAACATTTTCTCCCATGTAACTAAAACATACTTTTAATTTGTTTGGTACCTGGGGAGATTCAGTGGTAAATTCTTCCCTCATGTCCAAATATATGAGCCTATCAGCTCATGGTAGTGGTAACTGTGACTTGAAACCTAAGTTCAAGACATATTCTGTCAAATTTCTATCTCCTTATACTTTGTTCAAGGAATTGAAACAGATCTGAATCAACTTCGGTTCTGTACTTTTAATAGTCATTAATCAAACTCATCTAGTAGTGCTGCACATTATAGCAAAGTTCTGCCCAACTAGTTTCATAGAAAGTAGTTTTATTATAGGCTTTTCCAAAATAATGCCCCGAAAAGAAATAGCATAATTAATTGTCTCCTCTTTCTTTAATTTCCTTGAGTTTTATTTTGTCTATTGAGGTAAAGGTATAAAAAACAAGTAACCGTGTGTTTGCAAGACTGTGTTTGGTTTCCATTTCAGAGAAAAATTGTGTCTTTTTGTACACCATTGTTTTGACTGCTTCTGGAAATAGCATCTGTGTGAGTTGACCAAGGATCTGATGCTCTAATGTTTTGAGTATATGTATGGCTTCTAGCAGTTGCTCAGATCCATAAAAGTTAATAACACTCTTAAAAGACAGTAGTAGAATGCTAGTAACTCATTTAGAGAGCATTGCCATGTATTTTTAGGAAAAAACTTATCTCTGATGCTGTAAGTTCTTACAGAAAATGACCGGAAAATATCTCATATTTTCTTCTCAGGGCATACAGATAATGACCGGAAAATTTCTCATGTTTTCTTCCCAGAACAAAGGAGAACCAAGACAATATCTTCGTTGCTACTAATGCTGGCCTGCCAGTACAATGCTGCCCCCGCAACTCTGAAGGAGCAAATGGTATTTTTGCAGGAACTGGGCAATGTACCTTAAAATAGAACAGTCTGTGAATTGGGCTCTTGAGATCTAATCTTGTTCTGCTCTGGACAAATCACCTCTGCTCACTGTGCTTCAGTCTATCAAAGTGGTTTGTGACCCTTGACTACTCCAAAGGCAAATGACTAAAATATGTATTTTATACAGGGAATATGTAAAGATAGCATCATTCTCCTGTGCAAGACAGAATGCAAAAGCAAAAATCTTTGCAAAAGAATAAAGTGTATCTTGCAGTTGTTAACCGCAAGAGCTATAGATGCTTTTAAATGCTACTCATGAATATTAAAAAAAAAATTAGAAAAGAGAAAACTAAATTTATATTGAGTTGATATCATTCTTGGGCAGTACATGATATTTCTTATAGAAAAAATTCTTGTTAAAGATGAATCAAAAATAATAGATTAAATTATTTTTAATTTTCAAACGAGAGGTTGAGAAAATTTCCAATTCATTAGACAACCGTAAACACATATATGGATTAAGATTTACAGATTTTGGTTTGGGAAAGGGCATTCAAAACAAACAGAGAGCTAATAAAAGCAGAGATAAAAGTTGGACTAGAATCTAGCACAATAAAACATATCATGTATGCACAAATATGCACAAATTCATACGTATGATGTATATATGCATATCAAAATCTCTTATAAAACAAACATATATAAGATACCATTTCCTACACAGTATTGAAAAGTTCACCAGTGCTTTGAAACAGACATACAAAATTTCAACAGAAATAGGTTGTGAAAGGTGTCTTACTCTAATGCTAATATTATGTGGGAGAATTTTTGTGATTTGTGTGTGTGTATGTGTGAATATGACCTTAATGTAATGTTTCATATCTTAAAAGTGTACTTTATATAAAGTGTTGAACTAATAAGGCTAACTAAGTTCTGTTTCTTTTCTCATCCTTTACATTAAGACAGTAGGCGTTTCAGCAACACTCTCAGGACACAGCCCCCTATGATTGTGTCTGCTGATTTTTTCTGTATTGCAGTGGCTAATGATTGCAGACACTATATTAGAAAAGCTTTCAAAGTACTTGTAGAAACAGAACTAGTCTATAAACTCTTCTGCAGCAGGAGACAACTCTATTGTTATTTTCACAGTGCACAGATTCAATAATATACCACTGAAAACTTTTCTAGACTCCTGAGAACTAACTTCCACCATTTTTCTTATTTTTTTTTTCTTATGTTCTAACTGGCTGTATGTTCTAACTGGTTGTCCATTTTTTCCCCTCTTAGGAATCATTAATTACTCTCTATGTGATGCTTATCCAGTGACTATTTGTTTTTGCAGTCGGAGACCAACCTGTGTAAATTACTTGCCTAGTTTATTCTTACAATTAACTTATTTTCTTGCATTTAATAAATATCAAAATTCCAGAGGCAGTTCATGAGTCCAGAGCAGCAATCCAAGAGAGATGGGATTAATCTTACAGAGGAGTCTACTTCTTCCTCTGAGCACAGAGAAGTCTAAAAGTCTTAAACTTGGATCAGGAGGATGGTCTGTAGG
>VXAB01000094.1:2268-39941 GCA_013399175.1 Odontophorus gujanensis
TTAGCTTTTGTTAGATGTGGAGGAGGAGACGGAAAAGAAAGTAGGAAGAGAAAACCAGATGTGGTCTGTCCTGCATCACTGTGTAGACACTGTCAGTCAGGAAGCATTTTGAAAGGTTCTAGACAGGGAATTAATGTAAGAAATAAACTTCAGGCCTGCAACTCAATTATATGAATACACTGATTTGTTTTTACCTTCTGTGTCTCATTCTGATTAAGGAAATGCTACTTTTTCTTCATTATTAAATTCTGGAAAACTATTTCTGGCAACAAAGGAGACACCCCAGTCAACTGATGTATCAATTTAATGCTTAGTTTATAAGAAATTAAAAAAAAGGTCCAAGAGAAATCATAAAAACATTAAGTACTTGTCTGGTCTAGATATCTAATGTGGAGTGTGTCTGAAATCCATATTTCACAAAGAAATTTAACAATAATTTGGTGTACTAGCAAATCTTTGGACAGATTTACAATTCGATTCACTGAACTCAGTGAATATAGTTTGTTTTAAGCAAAAACAGAGTTTAACTACCTAAAATACATAAAAGAAAATGCAGTTCTTCAGATTGTCTTCAGATGATCCCTGTTCCAGAGGAAGGACTGTTAGTCTTTGTTTATTGTTTGCACATTCCTCTTAATTTATTCCTCTCTGACTGAGAGCTTGAAATCAGTGTCTGTCTTACTCAGAATGCTTTCTGGTGATGGTATTTAAGAAACTTTGTGCATTTTTTGAAAGATTGTGTCACTGTTGCTGGTTTGATTTTCATGGTAGCTGAAATTGTCTGCTAAAATAATCTGTAACTAATGCAGAATAAGTCAATTGCATCTAAGAACAAAACTACTGTGCATTGATTTGAGATACATAAATCTTCAGGATACACAATAATTCATATACACAAGGTCTAAGAACACACCCTGCCAGTCATACCCCTCCTTACAGAGCCTAGCCCTACCCTGGACTTCCATAGTGAAGTATCCTAGAAATCGGTGCTCATAGTCTTTCTCTATGAACATTCCCTGAGAGGGCCACCTGGCATCTCTGCCAAGTTTTCTCAGCTAGCGGAACAAGTTGGGATTCTGCATTTCAGTGGGCCGTCTAGTTTTTCAGTTTCTCTACTGTCTACCGTCTCCTTCATGTGTGAGCCTCTGGCCTGGGGCACAGGCTGTAAATAACCTACTCCCTTTTTGGAGACAAAAATAAAGTTTTACTACTTTGACTTTGCTCTAAAGGAAGCCTTGCCCAAAGGAGGTTGCTGCAGGGGATCATTTCTGTGATAGCTTCAGTGAATTACAGCCTTTATGAAAAATACACTCAGTCTGATAGTGGGATTCCACTCTCTTCCAAGTGAAAATACATGACAGGACATCTGGGAATTCTAGACACTGAGATGGGTATGTAGATAATTCAGCAGGTAAAAGGTTGTAGAGATTGCTCTGCATTGGGACAATGGACTCTCAGAACAGGAGACAAGCTTTGCTTTCTCAAGTCTTGCTTCATTCTGTAATGCTTAAAGATGGCCTCACAAGATAAGGTGTCCCTGAAGGATCAGTTAATTTCTCTTCCTCCCCATAGCTTCCAAGGTGGGAGAGGCTGAATGTAATATGGATACCTCACTTGTAAAGGGAACATCAGGAATGCAATGGTTACTCATACAAAGTCTCCTAAATCCTTCATTTTGAGGTGGATTACCTCTTTTAATATTGCTCACTTCTCTATAAAAACAAACAGAATGGCAGTAAAAAAATTAAGTTGCTAAGATCTCAGTAGTAAGTAAGAGCAATATTAAGGCTTTTTTTCTTCCTTAGATACAAAATCTTGTACATATTCATTATGATGCTATTACTCCTTATGTAATGATGAACGATATTTTGTATGTAAGTTTTCCTTCATTTTAGCAGCTTGCAGAAAGTAGCAGATAAGTTATTTAAGAATTTGAAAGGAGGTCTACAGAGGGCTTCTTAACAGTGTAAGGAAGTTGTGCAGTTGCTTACACTGAAGCAGTGCTGCTGAGATCTAAGATCTTGAACCTCTCCACAGATTCCCAGTATGTCCGAAGCAAATCATCAGTAATCTGTCTCCCTGAAGATAGCTTGTTAGAACTTCTTTCCCTATTAGGAGCACAGAGAAGGTCAGCCATAAACATTTACAAGTTGCTGAAGACAGTTCACCGCCTTTATTCCCTTCTCTGTACATAACCTGGACAATGCACAGTGGCCAAGATGCGCAAACACAGTGAATAGCCAAAACAAGGAAAAAAGACTAATCTTCCATTTCATGCCATGTTTGCTGCCACTGAACACTGGATAAGAGAGGCTTTGAATATAAACAGTATCCTGTAATGTCATAACAGATTTTGTCAAAATGTGAATGTGGAAGTTGCTGAATTAGCACTGTTTTTTGTAGTTTTCACATCTCTGCAGTTGCAGGAAAGCTTTTTAAAAACAGAAATTTCTGTGATGCATTGCGTGCTAGATTCTCCTGTCAGAAAACTGGTGCTCAGCTTTACGTAAGTTGCTCAAAGTGCCTGGAGCTGGCTGCAGATCCATGATATCTTTAAAAGGGCGCGTTAATGGGTATATGAAAAGGTGGCAAAACAGTTCTAGTGTCCTCGTTAACAACTTCCATGCTCCTTCTTCATTTTTGAAAGCCTTCTCTACCAAAAGTGCAAGTAGGCAGAGAAGCACATGAGAGAAAGAATAATATTTGCTTTATTACTGATTGTGCACTTTTTAATTCACAACATATTATTGTTGCTGTTTAAAACTTTGCAGGAATGCAAAGATAAATATGAAGCAACCACATTTGACTTTCTGCAGTTTCAACCCAGACAAACTAGAGAGTCTGTCCTATTTTGAATCTTAAACGTTTATATCTTTTTTTAAGTGCTTGTAGAAAGAAAGAATACAACTTGTTTTCTAAGTCTTCAGTTCTCCATTCCGACTCTCTATTCACTTGATGCAACATGATCAGTACCTCCATTTCTTGCAAAAAAAAAAGGCTCAGGATTCAGACAAAGGAATATTTTATTTTCAGTGTACTAAAGCATTTTTAATCTAGACTTCTGTAACCTTTGATATTCAAAAGTGATAGTGCATCTCAATAAGCTGAAGTACTGTAGCATTATAGAAACTTTTTATACAGGCACATGTTTTTGGCACACAAGTGCTGAATTCACATTCACTTTTTCACCGCAGCACGTAACATTTCTTTTCATTATAGGTATTTACATAGAAGAGATTTTGGTTGAGCCATGTGAGCCAGACCCTAGCAGATATACCTGGATCCATTTCCTTACTTTTGACACCCATCTAGTGGACACAATACAGTATCACAGGATAAAATTCCTGTCACAAGATATACGTGCAAATCTTGCACATACAGTTGTCTGGTGGTGCAAGCAACTGGGCTTCTCACAGCCAACAGTGATTTTATACAATTGACTTTTAATTATTTTATGGTCAATATTTAATAACTTGACAGTGAATATATTCATGGAAGCCTGGCCTTAGTTGTTGACTGGGAAAAATAAGATTGGTAATAGGATGTTCATATTGTCTCACAAAAAGTGGGTAAAGAAATCAAAAACAAATCTGAAAATAAAAACATATGTTACTATAATCCAGATATCACTATAATCTTTTATTTTTTTGAATAATTCCACAGTGAAAAATAATAATTTCGTATGCATTGCTTTTATAACATTTTCCTGCTGAGTCAGAGTCATGTTTATCTTCATTTATTTCTATACAACCCTTAAACTTTTATTTCAGATTTTTAGACGAGCATATATATGTATATGTATATTTGAAATAACACTGTCATTTCAGAAGTCAGTCTTACTGAGCACAGGTGTAAATAACCACCTTCTCTTTTATATAAAATTGCATGAAATATCTAATATTTTGTCCTCAGAAGAAGAAAATGTGCAGACTCTGTAGTTTGGAGTTTGTATTTTCTTGCATCTCTTTGAAGAAAATAATGTTATTATTTTGATAATTAAATAAGTGTTATGATTTTGAGGTACAGCGAGCTTGTAAATGTTCCAAAACCTTCACTGGTACTGTGAGTATTTTTTTGCTCTTGAAATACTCAGGAAATCAAAAGAAATCAGTATCTTTATCAGTATCTATCAGTGTCAGTATTAACTAGTGAATAGTATTAGTCAGACTAGTGGGAATGGTAATATGTTTTTTAACTTATTGTCATATAAGCTGCAAAGGATATCTTACCTTTTTTTATTTCTTTTTGTTATTGTTTTACCATTCATACTATCTTGTACATTCATCTTATCTCATAATAATCAGAGTAATATTCATACTGTATTGCCTTTTGAAATATTTTCACTGCTTTTTGTGAGCAGATCTCACAGTGATCAAAAATACAAAGAACTGGGAAGATGAAATGTAGAGAGGAGCTTTGCATTGTCCAGAATCATCCAGCAAACAGGTGGCAGAACTCTCTAACCCTATCATGCAAATTATGTTGTTGGGTTTTTTTTTAAATTTAAAATCAATTATATTATGTAGTAGTAGTATACCAGTAGACACAGAAGAAGTATTCAGCCATAATTAAAAGAACCCAAATTTAGGAAAGTGTGTATATCTTAGTGTTAATTGCTAGTGAATTATTTTGGAAACGTCTGTTGATTTGTTTAACAATCTGTATTTATAACCTGTGTTGTTTTATCATAGCTTTTATGGCTGATTTATTATACGCTTTGAATAATGCTTGCAAAATACCTGTTTATTGCCTGTTAAAAATATGTATTTCTTTATATATTTATATATAATTTTTTCTTTTTTTGAAAAAAATCCTACTTTCTGAGGCAGTAAATAGGCAATGTAGATTTAATTGATTATTTCATTTGGCATGCAAAAAGGCTGGAGGAGTGCTGTCACTTCAGTGAAGCATCACCACTGCTGACAGCACAGCCTCAGATCAGTGGTAGATAGCAGCAAGAAGCAGGCTAGTGCAGAGTAGCTTGTACCTGCTGTGACATGTTCCAGTTGGAAGTCTAATCAGCAGCTGATATGTACCAACTATTTTCTCTTCAGCTACTATTAGACATGATTGAAAACAGTGGGTATCCTTCATGTGAACAGTCTTTTGAAAAGGTCTATTTTTAGAATTGTTTGCTACTAGTACATTCTAAAGCTTATTGATACTTAGAAAATTATGTGATAGATCCTCTGTTCATGCGTCATTCTATGTGCTTTAATAGCATTACTTGAGTACCTGTTACTATGCTTAGTAGTTGTAAACCAAGGTCTCTTACACACCTTTTCTCATGTGCTTTAGAACTACAATTAATCTTCAGTTTTAGAGGGACAAACAACCGAAGAAAGAGAAGTCCTCTTCCACTTCTGGATTAGTATAATGTGCTCCATTTTATCATATGTGGACAAAATCTTGATAATCCAGTCATTCATGGCTTCCAAGATTCCATACTGTGACACATGAAATCTAGATACTAAGATGCATGCTTAGATACTAAGATGCATGCTTCTCCCAGATTACTAGTGACAGGACGAGAGGGAATGGCCGCAAGTTGCGCCAAGGAAGATTTAGATTAGATTTGAGGAGAAACTTTTTCTCTGAAAGAGTGGTCAGGCACTGGAATGGCCTGCCTAGGGAGGTGGTTGAGGCACCATCCCTAGTGCTGTTCAAGAAGCGTTTAGATGAGGTGCTAAGGGATTTGATTTAGTAGTTTAGTGGGTAGGGATGGTGATAGGAGGATGGTTGGACTAGATGATCTTGTAGGTCCTTTCCAACCTAATGCATCTATGAATCTATGAATCTGTGAATCTATGCTCCAAAAAACTCGTCTGGTACCAAATACAGTGATTAGACTGCTAAACAGAACAGGTTTCCATGAATGCATCACCCAGGGCTGCTTACCCTGCACTGGTTTCTAATTGAGTCCTATTCAAGTTCTTTGTGCTGATTTTCCAAGCCCTTTGTGGACTGACTCTGTCTTTTGTTACACTTCTCATGACAGCAGTGCTCCCTAGGAATCATAAAGTTGTGTAGCACTTGCACTACCGAACAATAATTAGAAGTACTAGATTGAAACTGCAAAGTTCAAAGGCATTTGAACAGAAATCATTCTGTTTGGCAGTGATTACAGACCTCATTTCTTCAATCCAACTGTAAAATACTATCTCCCTCCAACGCATGCAAATACACATTATTCACACTTGATTTACTGAGAAAAGACAAAATACATTCTTGAAGTATTTGAGTAGTAATCAAGTATGAGGAATGAGAACTCTTTTAACAAAAGAGTACCTGCGACCTTCTGGGAATTGTAGTAATGAGGGTTCAGCACAAGAGAGATGGGGCCTTAAGATGAGAACTGTGTCACATTTCTGATGTATAGAGCTCATAGGTAATCAGTCAGCATACAGAGAAGCATATAGGTTCCTGTTTTCCTAATAGTGGTTTGGTTTTTTCTGCTACCAAATCTAGTTTCCTTCAGACTTACTTTCTTGGTTATCACCATTGTAAAATATATTTCTTTTGTACCTTCTTTTTGCCTTAGCAGTAAAATTGGCCAGATCATGGTTTCTCCAGTTGATGTGAAGCAAATTTGCCTAGAAATAAATTTTCTAGAATAGTGTTCACTACTTTCAAAACTCCTATGCCAATGGCACAAATCTTTTTGTCCTTTTTTTTGCAGTTTCGATGTGGACAATGGTACATCATCGGGACGAAGTCCCTTGGATCCCATGACGAGCCCTGGATCAGGGCTAATTCTTCAGGCAAATTTTGTCCACAGTCAACGTAGGGAGTCTTTCCTTTACCGGTCAGACAGTGACTATGACCTCTCTCCAAAATCTATGTCCAGGAACTCTTCTATTGCCAGTGATATGTAAGTACATCATAAAGTCCTCTTAGCAGATGTTCTGGTCTATAATTGTGTAATGTCTTCCCAGCCACAAGAAAACGGTGTTTAAAATTGAAAGAGAACAATCAGTTGTGTAGAGAAGTCATGGATAATTGTTTATTTCTTTATTTAAGTTTGTATTTGTTTCTTCAGTATTTTGAAAGTAAGCTTATTGTGAAGATGTACTTAAAGTTCCTATGCACTGTACTAACTTTGACAGAATACTGAAGACAACCAATACTGATTTATCACAACACTAAAGAGAACTCTGATACCTTGGTTTTAAGATTTTTTCAATACAAGCTATAGAAAGTCAATTTCTGCTTAAATATATATGTATATATACCAATTATTTACACTAGACACTTGTCAGGTTTCAGATATAAGATTTACTACTTGTCATAGAATCATAGAGTGGTTTGGGTTGGAGAGGACCTACAGAACCATCTAGTTCCTGCCATGGGCAGGAACACATTCCACTAGATCAGGCTGCCCAGGATTACATTCCAACCTGGTCTTGAACACCTCCAGGGAATGAGCATCCACAACCTTTCTGGACAACCTGTTCCAGCACCTCACCACTTTTGTAGTGAAAAATTTCTTCCTTATAACTAGTCTATACCTACCTTCTTTTAGTTTAAAACTACTACCCTTTGTCTTATCACTACAATGTTTGATAAAGAGTCCCTTCTTTCTTGTAGGCCCTCTTTAAATACTGAAAGACCACAACATCTCCCCAGAGTTTTCTCTTCTCCAGACTAAGCTCCCTGAGTCTGTCTTCATAGGAATTGTGCTTCTGCCCTCTGATAATCTTTTGAGGACAATTTCTGGAAACACTCTTAACAGTTCCATGTTTCTCTTCCGCTGGAGGACCCAAAGCTGAGTGCAGTACTCCAGATGGAGTCTCATAAGCACGGACTAGATAGGGAAGACCACTCCTCTTTACAAGTTATCTAGACTTCTTTTAGGATAGCATAGGTTAGGAACAGAACCATAGAATATATCCTGAGTTGGAAGGAATCCACAAGGATAATTCAGTTCAACTTGTTGCTCCACACAGGACCACCCAAAAATTCAAACCATATGAATGTAATATCCTGAGTTATATGGGGCATCAACCACCTTGCTGGAAACCTAATCCATCGTTCGACCAACTCCACATTAAAAACATTTTCCCAGTGCCCATTCTAAAACTCCCCAGGCAACTGAGTGCATCATACCATCAGTGCCCAGCAGCAGAGCTCCCAGCACCTACTGTAGAGGACAGTATCAAATGCTTCATCATAGTCCAGGTAGATGTTAAAAATTAATAAATTCAAGGGAGACAATGAGAAGATCTTTGGAAAGTTATTCTGTCCTCTTACTAAAGTATACTTTTTTTCTGTGATAATGTGTATTTCCTGCTAGTAAATCATACTTCGCAAATATGTGTATATGCAATCTCTATTTATTTGTAAGACAGTGGAAACGTCAAATATCCTATCTTCTGTCACATGAAAATCATAGAAATTAAGAATTTTTGTTTGTTTGTTTGATTAATCTGCTCCAAGTTTCACTGCCAAATAGGTGTTTATGGTTCAATTAGAAACTGCTAAAATAAAGGACCAGACTTTTAAAAGTCCCATAATGAACAAGTATGTAAAAAGCATTGAGAATCTAGCATTAATATATAATTAAAAAAAACAGTAAATATTGTCTTTAAAAAAATAACAGCACTAGTATGCACAACGAAGGAAAATAGTTTTCATAATAATAAGTGAAATTTAATGTGGTATTTTACTTGTGATCATTATAACTGGAGACTCCTATTCTCACCTTATATATCATTTTTAGAAGTGTTAATTAGAATCATCTATTTATAACTTTATTCCTATGTAAGTGTCAAGTTGAACAAAACTCATGCCTTTTCAGAGCTTCTTTAACGTCCATATATCAGTTAAGCCCAGTAGATTGAAGTACTCCGTAAGCTTTGTTCCCAGTGTGATCAATTTTGACTGAGACAAAATGAATAAGACACACCCTGCTCCCTTATAAAAAAAATAAAAAATAAAAATAAAAAGATAAAGTTTTCCATTTGTAAATGGAGACGCTCATCGCAAACCTTTTCCTGACATGTAACAGTTCTTACAGATGTACCAAAGTCAAGCTTTTAGTGCTGCACTCATGTTAAGGAGACCATTTGGAAGGGTTTGTACGTTCAGGCAGGCAATCCAGGTCACTGCATTGCTTTGATGAGTCATTTCAATTAAGAATTGAATTAGTGTTCCATCCTTGCACTCATAATCCTCTCCTATATTTCCTAGAATTTTGGGTAATATTTCAGCACATGACAATAAATTGAATAAAAAAATTAATTACTGAAACACTGAGCACACTTTCTTCTTTAGATATTTGTATCAATTCTTCCTGTCAACAAATTCTAATAATTCATCTGCATTTTAAATTTATTGGAACTCACATCTGAATAGACTTCTACAGTCTTCTGTCATAGAAAAAAACTGTTGTACTAAGAAGGTTAATTCTCCTGCTATTGTTTAGGAAATGAAATATGCAGCTAGTTTTACATATAATGTTAATCAAATATCAGTCAGCCTAAAAATGATGAAATTGATTGTATCACAGAAATTAACTTAAGGAAAAACAAGAAATGCAAGAATGAAAAATTTTAAAAGAAAACATAACGAAGAAAATATACAGAAAAAAGGTTGTTAAAATAGCTTAAGTTCAGAACTTTCCTAAATAAGGTAGAAGCTACAAGACTTTTCAGGGAAAGTGAGACAAGAGCATTCAAATCACTCACAATTTCTGTTTTGCGTCAATATGTGTTTTTAATGTTAAGCATTGCATGTCTATTATGCATGAGAAAAATATATTACAAAACATAGACATCACTGAGGTCATGCAGGTGAATGAACTGTACATAGCAGTTTATCCTGGACTCCTCTAATTATACAGTGTTTGCATTATCAGTCTCAGCACTTTTCTATATAAAGCAAAATAGAAAACCAAAGGCGTGGAGGAGATGAAACAAAGATTTCTGTTATTTCTAGTACTCAGTCAATTTTACAGCAGTAAATATCACTTACGGTGAGACAAAAACTAAATTTCAAGATTTTGGTCAAATATAGAGCGTTGTGTTCGAAACCAACCAGAGGATGGCAGTGTTAAAGCACTGAATTCATTATTTTACTATTATTTATTATTTGCAGTGATGTGGCAGCTCTGAGCTGCAGCCAAGGGATGGAACTCAATTGTCCTCTGTTCTTCAAAAACCCAAGGCAAAACAGTGTCCTCCTGACACAAATGACTTAAAATCAAAGCACAAGATGATAGTCAGGAGTCTAATAGAGTCAGATAGTACTCTCAGGAAAAAGGTACAGAGTGATCCTTTTTCCCAACCTCGTAAACATCACATAGCAGCCAGAGGGAGTTCATTCAGTGAGCTGAGATGGAAAATCACAGAAACAACAGCAGAGAATGGGAAAATTAGTTTTTTAAATCAGAGAGACTGAAACATATTTTGAACTGAGAAGCCAGGTTAGTCGAGGAAAAGAACAAAAGACAGGATGAGTGCAAGGCAGCTCATATGATAGAATACTAATGGATTCTATTCTATTCTGATTCTGAATTCTATTCTGAATTGTGAGTGCATTTGTAGCATTGCAAAAGGAAGAAAAAGCAGGTGTATGGTAGAAAAGGGAAAAGCAAATCAAAAGGAGTAGGAATCGGGTGGTTTTTTTTTTTTTTTTTTTCAATTATTTCTTGGAACAAAAAATATGATAGAGAAAAAGGAGTACAAGGAGATGACGTGAGAAGATTAGCAAAAGCCATTCAAGGCTGTACGGGAAAGGCAGGTGGTTTAGACAGGAAGATACAAGGTCCAAGACAGAATAGCACAGATTCATTGAGAAGCATAGCTATAGGATTTCTAGCAGAGGGATGAGGATATGCAGAAAAAGTGAACCTATGTGTAAGCCAAAATGAGGAATTACAGGGCATTATCTGTGAAGGGATTGGGAAAACAAGCTTAAAGATGAGTAAAGAATGGAAAAGAAAATCAAAAAAGCCTCTAATTTCAAAGTTATAGTACAGTGGGGAAAAAAGAAAAAAAAAAAAGCAAGACGAAAGATAAGAGAAATCTTTGATATTGTTTTGCAAGAATTTTCTCCTTTACATTCAAAGACATCATTGAAGCAGTGAGCTTTGAATGTGGATGCCTTGCAGTGGTAGCCTAATTTCTAAATACTCACCTGATAAACTGCTTTTGCTACTCAAAACTTGAAAATATAGACAGAGGAGGCAATGGTTAATACTTTATATGCTTTCCCTGCTAAGGGATTGCTGTCATGATTAATGGTGCATGTGATCTAATTTGTAAAGAATCTCCATTTTAGCAAAACCTAGGTCTCTAATGAGATTTAAAAAAAATGGATTATTCAATGAAATCATTAGTGCTGTCATAAACTCTAGAAAGAAACCAACAAGCACTGGCTAGAGCAGAGCTCGTGTTTTAACACAAGACTTGTCCAGGTGAACTTTTCTGAGTAAAACATTAGCTGGCATGGGGATTTTTGAAGTCTCCCATAGTGGCGATCAGTACTGTTTCCTTGATCAGGTGAAATATCACTGTAAGTTCTAACTAGCATTGTTACATGAAATTTGCTTATTTCTGTTCAGCCACCAGAAAGCCAGGGAACATGGTCTGCAGTGAACTGCAGGGCTGTTGGCCTAGTGATCTGTTCAGTGGCAAAATGGCCACCAGGATTTCAGTTTCCTAAGCAGGACAGCAAACTTCTCTTCAGACAATACTTTCCAATAAAATAAGTATAAAGAAGATGTAATTTACTCCAAAATTTGTTTTCCCTCTAACTACCATATAATACAGCCTCCTTCTAGAGGAGATGCTGCTCTGTGGAATACATAATAACATACATGTTGTTAAACCATTGCTCCCTGTCTACAATATTTATATATTGTAGCAACAACAAAAATACCACTCTTTGAATAAGAAAACCCATATATGGACTACTTTGAGACAGAGAGCTGCTAATGTCTGAAAAACACGACATACGGAGATTGGGTTTGTTTAGTCAAGATGCATTAACCCTGTCTTCAGTATCTGAAGAAACAGTTGTGGGATTTTTAATTTGTGTGGATATTTCTTTCCAAAATGAAGCCAAAATCATATGTAACTTTCCAAAGAAAAAAAAAAAAAAAGATTAATAGAATTATTATGGCTGTGGTATTATCTTGAATACTGGAAAATTCCAGGATGGGGTGTTTCCGTATTTGTCAATGACTAGCAGGTCTGGTCCTGATCTGAAATATCCCTTTAATTGGCACATGGAACAACTGAGGTGAATTTGCACACAAATTTCCCAGTTCTTGACAGTCTATTCCATTTTTTTTAAACTTTGTTGCATGCAGTCTGGATCAGATTCATAACGGGAAAGCACTTAAAATAATGGAAGACAAATATGGCCAACGTAGGCAGTTAGTGATGTTCACTGAAGACTTTAATGTGCCATTAACATCATGAAATGAGGATATATATATTCATCAATAACAGGAAGCCAAATTACCAGTGATACATCTTATTCTTCTGTTTCTGAGCCAGCATAGCGTAGATTTATTAATAAAATACAGTGAGTATGCATCTGAAGGAGAAAAATATCCTTTTCCCTGAAAGGCGATCTGCATTAACTTATTCCTAACATTCTAAGAGGTCAGAAAAAAAAAAAAACACAAAAAGCACAATGAATACATTAAATGCACCTAAAGTGAATAAATGAGAAATAACTGCCTTTCTTGAAAAGTTGCTGTGGAATATCTTACAATTTATCTAGTTCTCTTTTTCTAAATTTGTGATATGAACTTATAGAATAACTAAAAAGAGTCAAACTTTCTCCAAAAACTCTGCTAAAACGAAGCATTTTCAATTCAATTTCAGCTTAAAAAAAAAAAAAAATCAATGAAAAAACTGTAGTATGCTGCTTGAATTGTTAACTTACCCATTCAAAGAGAAGTGTTTAGAAGGCCATAGGGAAAATAGGATAATATTTTACTTTTTTTTATTTATATAAATTTTTTTTATTCTTAAGATCTTCTAATTTGAATAAAATCTTCAGGTTGCAGCTTAAACTGAGTAATCAGTATTTAAAATAATTACTAATAACTGTAGAAAATATTTTGAAAAAGAAGACCAGTGTGTTTTTTTCAGGGGCTTGGAACATTTTACAAATGCAATCCAGAGCAAAGAACTTAACAATGTCCCATTTTCTTAAATTAAAATGTTTCAGCTAATTTCACTTGTTAGGATATTAGTTATGTTGTAACCAATACCAGAATATTTTTGCATTGAGGAAGCATCTTTTGATATTCATTTTAATTCAGGAGATTTTAAGGTGTTCTAGTATGCCTTTATGTACATGTTGAATAAGATTTTTATTTTTGTTGATTAAATGAAATTTGATTCTATATAATGTTTATACAAAACAGATTCATTATTGGGTTTATGCCTGAATTCTAAAAATGAATCGTCTTCTAAATAGAACTCTTGGTTGTAAAATATATCACTTACACTACAAAAACTTTGGGAATACTGGATATTCAAAGCAAAATGGCACATTACTTACTGCTCCTGCACTAAACAAAGCCATCTGAATTGCTAAACATCTTCAGTCAAGAATGGCTGTTATCAGAATAATTATACCAAAAACAACTCTTGGCTTGGATTTCAGCTAAATCACAACAGTGTTCATCTCAGTGCTTGCTACACAGCTCTACTGCTGCAATGGAGGGTATGTGTGTGTTCTGTGTACACAGACGTGCTTGCAATACTGAAGGATGGCAGCAGCACTGAGAAAAGGTGCTTTATAAAGAGGGATTTCATTGTTTTTGAGGAAGCCTCTTAAACCATTTCTCCAGCTCATGCACAGGCTGAATTTATTTCACAACCCAGAACATTAGTTCATATTTCATCCCACAGGGCACACACAACTCTCTGTATTCTTGCAGTGATGCTCATGTTGTGTTAACCATGGAGTTTGTTCTCCAAAATTAGAAAATCTGGGATTCTGATGTCTCTTCCCTTGTTTTTCTTGAGGTCTTGATGTTTTTTTTTGTAGAAGAAAAAGAATACTGCATGGTTTTGGTTTTTTTTTATTTTATTTTTTCTCATAAATGAGTACATGAATGTAAAAGCCTTTGAACTTGTTTCAGGGACTCCATTTTCTAAACCTTGAAGCGAGCAAAATCTTCTTGTGCCTAGCTCACAAGCTCCCTCAGGCTGGGAAGTTAGCTTGATTAAATGCTGTTCATAGAAGCTCTGCTTTCACTTATTTTAGAAGGGAAATCTTTCAGCCTATATCAGTGGGAATTCCCATGGACAGTCATATACTGTTTTCTTCAGAAATGAGATAATTTTATCAGTTCTAATCACTTAAAGATTTAGAGCAGGGACAGGCAACAAAGTGCTGATTAATTCAAGGTAATACATTTTATTTTCATTTACAACAAGCTAAAAGTTTACATGTGTCAGCTAATGCAATTAAAAAATGATTAACAATAACTCGTTAAGCTGCAGTAACTTGATTGCTTCCAGTCATATGAGCACACCCATTCATTAATTTTCTCTGACCTGAGCAGTAAATAAACCTATTCTTTAGTCACTGTGATGCTCATTTATGTGCAGCTCTGCTTAGAGCTAAATGATGATTTATGTTGCACGAACAGTCCAACAATTGCATGGCTCAATTGACCTGGACTCTTCCGAATGAGTTCAGCTTTTTTGTGGTCCAAAGCATGATCTCCCTTCTTCAATGCGAAAAGCAAGGTTCTGCACTGTAGTAACATATTTTCCCTTGCCATTGCCTCAAGTTTGTTCTCTTTATTTAGCACTGAATAGTTCTGCTAGACTTAGAGCAAGTTGTCTGCTCAGAGTTGCCCATCATGCTTCTGTTGTATTATGGTAGGATTAAACCATTGAAGCTTGATGGCTGTTTGGGTCAATATGAATATTAGAAATGCAGAATGGTTTGGATTGTAAGAGATCTTTTAAGATTATCTGGTCCAACCCACTCTGCAGGGGTATCCTTCTTTAGATGAAGTTGCCCAAAGCTCCATTCAGAATGACACTGAACACTTACAGGAATGATTCAGGTAATTTCTTGAGTTGTCCTGAGTTTTCATACCTTGCATATCATGCCAGCATCTTTTTGTGATGGCATGCTATATTTAAAACAAAATTATTTCATTTGTTAGATTACTCAAGTCACTTGTATGAGTGCAGTCACTTTGGAATAAGATTTAAGCTTACTGAGAAGGAAGTAGCTGAATGAAACAGCATCTAGGTTAAATTGGTTCTGATCACCAAGATCTACTTAGCTGCATTTGTCACCCAACAAAGTCTCTTGTTCCTAGTCTTATCAAAAGCATACATGCTATGATGTGATGCTGAGAAACATGCAGTAAGATATATACTTAACCAGATAACACTTCCTGTTAATGCCTGGATTGGATCTCAAGATCCTTATTTAAAAACACCTCACTTCCAAGTGAATTGCATTAGCACACAAGATGAGTTCTATCGAGATTTGGAAAAACAGAATCATATCCATTACAGACTGAAGGATGAGAAAGAATAGTTCATTGTTTCTAATGCAATTCAGCTGGAAATAGGATTGTAAACTGAGTAACCTAACACTGGTAACCACAAAAGAGCAGACTTCATTTATTCAAAGGGCTCTTTCAAGCCTAGTAAACTGTGTTCAGGAACTGAGCTGATAAAAAGGTGTAATGAAAAATTAAAGCCATCTTAGTACCTTCATATAGAAAATACTCATTCTACATGGAAAGTTCCAAATCAATTAGTACATGACATATCTTGGTGTATATCAGCCATATGTTATGACCTGCGTTTGTTGTGAGCTGTCTTTTGCGTCTCTGATCATAAGGAAGCCAAGTATTGTTTTCTTCCTCAGCATGTTACAGAGGACTTAACTTGATTTGTGCTCCATGTGAAGTTAATCAGGGTATTTGTTAACACCCGTATCTGCGGTATTTTCTGCTGAGAAATGGTTTTTCCTTTGGTGTATTTTCTTAAGCCTTAAATTGCTTAGGTTTCTGATAATCCAAGGAGAACTCCTGTAATCAGTCCTTGTTTTGTCTGGGATTAGGGAGTTCTCAGGGACTGAGGTTTTCTTCCTATTTCTTTAAACAGAAAACTACTATTATCTTCATATTCTATCCTATCTGTGTGTAAACAGTACGGATTTTCCCTCAATTTTATGTGTGATATATTTGTATATAAAAAGATAAATATCCCAAAAATTGCATTGATTCTTGTCACATCATGACAAAAAACTTATCTCTTTGCTATAGGGATGCCAAATAGCCAATGTCCACTGTGGCTTCTCAAAGGCTGTTAGCAGCTTTATTCTTTCAGTTTCAACTCTGTAGCCAGAGAATCCAAGGCAGATGACACTATTTGGCTTTAAAGGTCAACCAGCATTTTCAGCCAGCGTATATCTTTGCCAGATAACTTAGTTTTTCATTCAAGTGGAGTGTGGCAAACCAGTATGATATGATCATGCTTTAAAATAATGCCATGTCAAGGTTCTTTTCCACTAATCTCATAATTCTAACTACATAAATTGTATGAAGGTTAACTGGTAATTTTATTCCATAGATTCATAGAACAGTTTCGATTAGAAGGGATCTCTGAGAGGCATCTGGTCCAATCCCTCTTTCAAGGAGGGCTACCTAGTTGCCCTGAAGGTGTCCAGACTCTTTTGAAGATCTCTGAGGAAGGAGCTGATACAATGTCTCTGTGTAACCTATGCTTGATCTCAACTACATATGCAGTAAGTGTATCCCATTGTTCAAATAGATCTTGCGTTCCAGTTTATGCCCCGTGCCTCTTAACCC
This sequence comes from Odontophorus gujanensis, assembly GCA_013399175.1. Taxonomy (NCBI): domain Eukaryota; kingdom Metazoa; phylum Chordata; class Aves; order Galliformes; family Odontophoridae; genus Odontophorus; species Odontophorus gujanensis. The sequence continues at coordinate 19,082 of VXAB01000094.1, forward strand.
AGCACTGGATGCCATCAAAAAGAGCCAGGCTCTGTCCTCTTTATATACACTGATAAGATCCCCTATAAACTTTCACTGTGCCAGGCTGAACAGCTCCAGATCTTTCACTTAATCCTCACATGACAGATGCTGCAACCCAATCAGCATTGTGTGGCCCTTCTTTGGACTCTCTGCAGTATGTCCATGAGTCTTTGTAATGGGGAACCTAGAAATGGACACAGTGCTCCTCCAGTTGTGGTCTTATAAATGCTAAGGAGAGGTGAAAGATCACCTCCCTTGGCCTGCTGGCAGTACCATTAGCCTTCATTGCGGCAAGGGGACTTTGCTTACTCATATTCAACTTGGGGTCCACCAGAACCCTCAGGTCCCTTTTTTGCAGGGCTGTTTTCCAGCTTGATGTCTTCCTTTATGTACTGGCTCCTAAGCATGTCCTTCCCCAGCTGCAGGGCTTCGTTCTTCACCTTGCTATACTTGAGGTTTTTGTCAACCCAGCTCTTGAGCCTGCCCAGGTCACTCTGGATAGCAGCATGACTCTCCAGTGTATCAGCCACTCTTCCCAGTTTTGTATCATCTACAGACTTGCTCAGAGTACACTCCACTCATCATCCATATCATTAATGAAGTTGAATACTGGATCCAGTGTTGATTCTAGAGGTACACTACTACTAACTGGCATCTAACTAAATTTTGTACCTCCACTCACAACCCTCTGAGCATGGCTGTTCAGCATGTTTTCAGTCCACCTTGCTGCCTACCTATCTAGTCCATACTTCAGCTTGTCTATGAGAAACTTAGGGGGACAGACTCAAGGGCCTTACAGAAGTCCACTTCAGAAAGATGAAAGAAAAAAAAGCCAGCAAAGGCCAAAATGCAGGCTGAAAAAAGGCATAATGAAGGTAAAAAAAAAAATGCCTAAAGGAGAGCAGAAACAAAGGTATGAATAAAGGACCCAAAGGAGGCAAAAAAATAAAAAATAAAAATAAAAGAAAGATCCAAAGGAGGCCAAAAGATGAGCCAGAGAAGGCCCACTGAAGGACAAATATAAGGCTGAAAAAGGCCTAGTAAAAGCTGATAGAAAGGTCCAATGAAAGTCAAAGTAAAAGAAAAACAACAACATTCTTCATTCTTGAATTAGTTTTGCCAGGAGTTCCTTGTTCACCTCTTCCAGCATTTTTGCCTCACTTTCTTCTTTGGTGGGATGGTCAGCTCTTCAGGTTAAAGAAGGTTACTCTTAGAGTATTAACCAGCTTTCTTTAGCCCCTCTTCCCTTAGTACTTATCCCACAGTATTCTTCTGTGCAGATCCCTGTAGAGACCATAATTGGCTGAAGATCAGAGGTGAGAGATTGCTTTTCACTCTCTTCTCTGACCTGAAGACTTTTGACATGCAAATTGATGAAGTGTTCCATATTTTGGGGTTTTCTACTAGGTGATCTCCAGAGGTCCCTTCCAACCCCTATAGCTCTGTGATATCCGTGATCCCAGAAAGACCATAGCCTTGCAACAGCACACATATCTTTATCTCACCTGGTTTATTCTCCATACTATCTGTGTTAGTATATAGCACTTTAGAGAGGCACCCCAGCACACTGGGTTTCTAAAAAGAGCTTGGAAGATTTTTCTTTAATGGTGCAAGTTTAGGAGGTGACAGCACTTAAGCCCCACTTTGTTGATTTTATGATCTCTCCCTCTCACTTGACACCATGCCCTTTGCTCAGCTCTCTTGGAGGGATGCTGGTTATCATCTCCATCTCCTATTCTTTCAAATTTAAACCCTTCCTTAGGAGGTCAAACACCCTATTGGCAGATGCATTCTTGCCCTGCTTGAAGAGGTGGATGCTACCTCTGTCTTGAAGATGGGGTTCTGCAAACCTTGTCTTGTGATCATAAAGCCCAGAACCTTGTCACAAGCACCAGTTCAACAAACGATTTTTTACCTTTAATTTCAGTGCTCTCCTACTTACACCCTCAGCCTTGCCAGAAAGAGAACACTAACTGGGCTTCTGGGCCCTTGTCTACTGCTCCTGTATCTCTATAGTCAGTCTGGAAACTGTGTAGGTCTACTGTAGCAGTACTGTTTGTATCCATGTGGAGAAGAGAGGGCTGGACCAGATTCAGTAGCACTTCCATGGTATCCTAGATTTGGGCCTCTAGCAGACAGTAAATTTCTCTAGCTGGCAAATCAGTCTGATAAATGGGTACCTCCACTCCCTGTACCTAAGGGTCACCCATTACAGTGCCTCACCAATTTTGCCTGGAAGCTTGTGTGTTCCTCTTCAACACTTGGTGGGGAACCTAGTTTGTATTAACTTAGGCTAGCCTTCCTCTTGGTGCCAGAAGTCACCAGCTTCCATCCTTCCCCTTCTCTTGAGGCTACATTTGCCTCAGTGCTAAATAGCTTCTCTCCTGCAGCTGCAGTCAGAGCTCTTCAAGTCGTGTCTCAGAGAATATCCTTTCAGTCTCACTTTCATCTTCTCTTATACTGTACTGTTTCCCCACTTCCTATTTTAAATATGCCACTGGCCAGCACAGTTTCCACTTCCTGCAAGACAGGGTCTCTGCCTCCTGGACTGAGAGATGCCCCAGGACTCTCAGCAGCCAGGGGCTTTGGGGGCCACATCTGACATATGGAGACCTGCTGCACCAAAGCCTCTGGCCTTGCAGAGGCATCTGTTCCAGCATCTGCTGGTCTAATGTGTCTGTGGTGTATCACAACAGTAGCAAAAACTGTCACAACAATCCACCTTCAACCATGGGTCCTCATTGCAAACCTGCAGTTCAAAGCAAGGCCAAAGATTGCTGTGTTAATTGCTGCATCTATTGGAAGCTTCTGGGAGCTGCTGTCGTTTGACCTTGTCCTGTAAAATTGTATGTCAAGTTAGTATAAACATATTTTGTCCATTTCCCCTTCTTTGTTTAGACTGTGCTTTTATGTACCCTATTTAAGTCTTACTTTTGCAGTATGTGTCCTTCAGATCACTCCCTCTGTGTTATTCACATCTGTCTGAAAGCTGTAACCTGAGTTTAATATTAATCTTTTACAAAGATAAATCTTATTCAGAATCCTTTCTGCAAGCTCCACACTGGCAAGGGCAAGCTGACATTTCTAGTGGTATCTAAGGTCTGGGACACATATCCCCTTAATGGATATCTTGACCGTTTTCCAACCATATAAACACACCCTGTCTTTTTTTGACAGTATCATAGCAGATCTGCAGAATGTCTCTTTAGCAACTACTTTTATTAGATGATTAAATTAAATTATCTCAACTTAATTAAGAAATAAAGGTCTTGCAGTAACCCAGTCTATCGCTGAATTCATTTTCCTTCCTGTTTCCCTTTCTGTCAATGCAAGTAACTCTAAGGTTCTGTTTGGTAGAGACAAAGTTAATTACTATCTTGTAATTTGAGTAGAAGAAATAAATTAATGCCAGTCTTGAGGAGAGAAAAGCAAAAATTGTGTACTTTCCCTTTGTCAACAGCTAGCTAAATATATGCATCTAACTTCTGACTTGACATGGCACTTTTATCTCTTCTCCAGAATGGAGACCATTATAGGTGACATGGGGAGAACTCAAGTATGTACCATAGGAAAAGTTAGGAAGGAAAAACAACAAAAATGCAGAAGGCCAAGCTTCATAATTTTAAGGTGGCAAATAGCTTGCAATGTTGTTTTTTTATTAATAATGTTTGGTCTGCTATTGGTAATTTTTCCTGTATTTTATTTATCAATGATTCTTCTCATATAGACTGTTACATGCTTTAACAGGTGTTTTTTGTTTTTTGTTTTCTTTTGGTGGTAGTGAATTTGATAACATAAAATTTTTGATCTGTGTTAAAATCTACTTTCAAATTTGTTTTTACTTTGAAAAATGAATATATGAACAAGTATGCCTGACATTCTAGTTAACTGAGTTAACAGTGATGTGAACAATTTCTTCTAATCTTGAAGATTAACAGCTCTGTCTATGTTTGTCTATATTTAGAAGCTTATGATACATTGCATAGGTTTTATGTTCCTCTTGATGCCTCTGTATATAAAGATGTGTGGCGTTACTCCTGTACAGAATCCAAACAGAATCATCAATCAACTTTTGTATCACCAGTAAACAGTGAGACACTCATAGTGTTTAACTAAGCAACGGTACACTACGGATCAGTAGCACCTTAATTAAATCATATGCTCTTGCTCTTCTATACTAATAATAATAGTAATATTAATAATAACAACACCAAAGCCAGTTTAGACAACTCTGCTCCTTTTTGACTACTCTCAACTTTTTCAGATTTCAACTTTTTCAGATTTTGACTACTCTCAACTTTTTCAGATTTCAGATTGCTCCTTTTTGACTACTCTCAACTATTTCAGATATTCTCAACTTTTTCAGAATATGGATTAAAGATTACTCAACATAGTATACAATTGCTTTTCTTTCCAAGTTTATCTGGCACATGCTAAACTGAGGATATCATAGAATCATACAACGCTTGGAGTTGGAAGGGATCTTTAAGACCTAGTTCCAACCCCCTGCTATAGGCAGGGAGACCTCTCTCTAGACCAGGCTGCACAAAGCCCCATCCAGCCTGGCCTTGAATGTCTCCAGGGAGGAGGCATTCACAACCTCACTGGGCAACCTGTTCCAGTGTCTCACCACCCTGACAGTAAAGAATTTCTTCCTGATATCTAGTCTAAATCTACCCACTTCCAGTTTAAATGTATTTCCCCTCATCCTATTGCTGCATGCCCTTACAAAAAGTCTCTCCCCAGATTTCCTGTAGGCCCTCTTCAGGTACAGGAAGGCCACTGTAAGGCACCCCAAGAGCCTTCTCTTCTGTAGGCTGAAAAGTTCTCACTCTCTCAGCCTGTGTTGGGGGCTTCAGACCTAGACACAATACTCATGAGAGCATAGTAGAAGGGCAGAATTACCTCTCTTGACCTGCTGGTCATGCTTCTCTTGATGCAATCCATATCTGTGCTTCCAGTATTACTATTCTACCAAGTAGTAACAATTTCTGTAGTTGTTACTGTTGACAGAAAGGATATTTTAAATATGACAATTAAATCCTGGATTGGTTTCAGTGTGTTAAATTAATATTTAATAATGTCTCCTTTTAAAAATAACAAGCCACAGTATTTTATGAATATTCTCCAGTGAAACGCAGTTGAGCTAAAGCTTAACTAGAATAAAATTCAAAAATTACAGCAATGGAGTGATGTTATTTTCAAGAGGTGACAAACAAGATCATTGAGTGAGAAGAAGAGCAATGAAACACCACTTCCAGTAATGCAGCCTACAAGAGATAGTGAAAAGGAGGACCATTCAATTTTCACAGTTTTACCAAACCAGCTGTCAGACAGCAGATAATACTGTTTCACACAATTTGAAGAAAAAGAGTAAGATTTTTATGGAAGTGAAGTAGCTTATATGTTCACATTAAGGCTATTTAGGAGGAGAATGAGAGAAAAAAATACACTTTGCTTATACTCTCTTGAAGGCTTTGGTATACAATTTCCCTATGACTTGCTCTTCTTTTGTGTTGCTATGTAAGACATTGAGCAATACTGATAAGAAAGTCAAGTTTTCTTTTGTAAATTATTACCAAAGAGTGTGGCATATGCTTTTGCTGTGGATACATACTCGCTAAGACCACATCAACCTGACTGTAAAAAGTAACAAATTTCTGTCTATTTGATCAGTTAGGATCATAAAGGAAAAGGTTTGATCTTTCCATTGCTTTAGAAAGCTGAATTAAATGCCACTGATACCAACCTTAACTTGCACAACAAAGTCATCAGTTTTCCTAGCTCTCCGCTTTACCAGGAATGTGGAAAAAAAGTATGTTCCTCTGCTAATGGGAATATTGTGAAGGGGATTTTCCTCCATAGCTGCCTAAAGAAGTCGTTGTTGTGAGGATGCTTCATTAAATTGTTTCCTATGCAGGAATGGTTGAGCTAAGTTGAAAACACAGACCCAGTTTGAAAACCCATCAAACCAGAAGAAACAAAGCATTGTGGAAGTAATTCAGAGGCCCTCTCTGATGAAACCAAATTCAATTGGTTATTATAAGCATGATAAATCAGTCCAGTGCATTAACAAGGGAGTTAATGACTAGCTTGTTTAATTCTTCATATTTTTATTGGGTATTGAAAACATTAGGAAATACCTTAGACCTTGATTTGAAAGTCTGTTGGTAATTTCTCATACTTTATGCTTGAATAACATAAAACAGTATCAAAACAATGGTAATTTCTAATTTCAAGTCCCAGTACAATTCACAGCTTTTTGTGATAAATTCACTGTAGGTAAATACAAAAGAATTAAATATAAAGTTGTAATAGATTTTTATCTTTGATTTTTTGTTTTTAATCTTAACTGCTACAATCTACTAGATATGATAACTGAAAATACCAAGTTTTCCTTGTTCCCCACACTCTGGATTAGAATGGGCTGTTAATGCATGCTCCAGTGTCTTGTCAGTTTCTTCCTTTGGTTCTCCACTGTTCCCTTAGTTTAAGACATGATTGCACGTGGTAGTTCATGTGTAACTTTACTATTTTAATCATGAAGTAAGGGGAAATACTTCATAGCATAAGCCAAGTTCTCCATGCAACAATTTCAGAGCAGTAGCGACGAAACCCTTCTTTTCCTGCCTCTCCGTTACCACACGTCATCCCAACACCATGCCCTACGTCAGCCAGTGCGATGTGGGTGAGGTTGGCACAGCAACAGCACACTCTTGGTTACACTCCCCTGTAACTACACCAGTGTGAGTCAGTTCAAAAGTTTTACTAGGTTTTTATTAGTCTGTGATGCACTGCCCAGTCATCTGCAGTTACTTGCCTGGCCAGTGCTCACAAACATGCTAGTAAGCTTTACTGCAATCTCTTTCAGTATCTTCAGGTTTGTCCTTTGGGATAATATCTCTTCAAGTCTCCCCTATTCAGTCCTGTGTAGAAACTGGCTGGATCATCAGCAGTCCCATATACACTGAATGACTGGGCAATGACTGATATAGTATTTGCTTTTCTAAAGAGGCTGTGAAGCAGCGACAGTAACTGTTGAACAGTAAATGGGGAGATACCCACAGTGCATTATAAAATCTCATTTTCTTTCTGTTAAAGCAGGGAGATAGTTTTCTCTAATATCTAACTTACAAATCTGCTTATTTTTTTCAGACATGGAGATGACTTGATTGTGACACCATTTGCTCAGGTAGGCACAATTTTGTCTTATTTCTTGTGCGATTGTGCAACGTAAGAAGGCCAAACCATTTCTTTGCCACTGTTAATATTATACAAGATGTGTTTGCTTGGAACAAGAAAATAAAACACTCTCTAACAACAACTTATAAAGCTTTCACTCTGTTATCCATACTTATACACTCATGTCCTCTTGTTAACATGGTGCAAAATGTGTTATTTCATCCAAACTCCTTCAGCAGAGCATGCCTATAGATTAAGATATTTCTTTGCTGCCCCCTCTAGCTGCTGTCTTTTACTAGAAGAAGTCCAGAGAGCAAATACTCCATTTATATCCTCTTTCCTCATGTGCAAGTCCTGTAGTTTTGTGCCTGCAGACATTTCTCACCTGCTCAGATAACACCTTCCTCTCAGTGTGGCCTTCTGTACTAAGTCCCCACATGAATCAGGCTCCTTAAAGGAGCCACTTACATTTTCTCTGCCAGTCTAGACTATTTCATTCCCTTTGTCATTTGAGGTTCGTGGGGGCTGTACTGCAAATGGAAAAATCTGTAATCATTTCTTATGTATGAAGTATTAGGCTTGAATGGACTATTATCCAAACACGAATGCTTTTATGGTCATTTCAGAGAACTAAGTAGTATTCTGTGAAAAACTTTCCTTCTCTTCAAGTAAGTCTGTCATTAAACAAATAATGAATTGTTTATGAGAGAAAAAAAAAAAAGAACTTTTGGCCTTTGATTACAGACATGTTATTGTTAGATACTGATCAAAGACTTTTCTCAAACCAATCCTGGAAACCTTTTGTAGATATTTTGCATTGTCCTTTCTTTTTTTTTTTTTCAGCATAGTGGAGTGGAGCTAATTCAGTCTCACCTGTGCAGAAATTCAGATTGAAACCGTTCTGTCTGTTTCAGGTGCTGGCCAGCCTGCGTACTGTACGGAATAATTTTGCTGCATTAACCAATTTACAAGATCGGGCACCCAGCAAGTAAGTGTCAATTTTTGGCCACTGACCCTTTAGCAGTGGTATTTTTAAAATATAAACTGCATACGACATAACTGAATAACAGTTGGATGTTACAGATTTCAGTCTGTGTCACCAAGCTCATGTAAAACTTGTGATGACTAATCATTTTATTATCTGTTGAAGCTTCTTAAACCTGATAGCTGAGACAGAAGCCCTCTTGCCTACTATCTGCTCTTGCATTGCTATCCTTGCATAAACGTGGAGTAATTTTTATTTATCCAGTGTCTGTGATTTTCAGTAAGTTAGTTATATACCAAAGATCATTCAGAGATGATAATTCAGGAAATGAGTCTGAGTTGTGCAAATGAACCAAGGTCTAAAAATAGCTACAGTCACTGTAGGCTGCTTGCAAGATCTGGATCTAGAAGTCATCCAAGATAAAGATATCTTATTTATCCACAGTAGTTCGTGATTATAAATGACACATTATAAATATGACCTTTCTCCAATTCTAGTACAGTGTCGTAGTTAACATTAATGTTAGTTAAACTGACAAATTTTGTAGTGAATCAATTTCTGTCACTCTAAATTAGAATCACGTAGCATTCATGGAACCTCTGTCCCACTGCAGTTTCTTACAGAAGACTTAAGCTCGTAACGATGAATGTCCACCATTGCATATGCAATGCTATAGAAAGATGTTTCCAGCCCCCTCAGTTAGTATATGCTCCTTTTCAGACCCTGTCTGCAGTCATCCCTAAACAGCTATGTTAATCCAGCAAATTTTAACTTTCATCAGTGAACAAAGGATTCCTCTGAGCTGCTTACCCTAAAGATTATTATGAAGTGGATACAAAAAAGAAGTTAAACTAATTTTTGCTATAACAATTTATTTCAAGTCAGAGAATGTGGGTAGTGAAAGCCGTATAAGAATAACAACTATAGCTGTAGACCAAACTTTTAAGCAAGGTACATATTCTAGGTAGGATTAAGCAGACTTGAAAATAAACTCGTAAATCTCCCCGCTGAAGATCTCAATCTGCAGAAAGATTTCAGCAATCATTGTGAATTCCTCTCTGTGTTAGAAATAAATAGCTAAATGAACTTTTATACATGCCAGTGTGTTCCAGTCACAACTAACTTCCCAAAGAAACATGTTCTCTATTCTATTGTTCAGTTTAGCAGCTTGATAACTCCTTTTTTTCTTTTTCTCTTTTTTGTTTTTCAATCAGACGGTCACCAATGTGTAACCAACCATCTATTAACAAAGCAACTATAACAGGTAAGAGAAATTAGCTCAAATTTTTCTGTGAAACCACCACAGATTTATAAATTTAGTATTTATTTTTAGAAGATGCTTCACTGAAAACTGAATTTTATAATAATAACTTTATATTATTTCATATCCTGTTTTATTAAGGAAAACTTGAATCATATTGTGACTGGAATTGGTGGCTTTTATCTTACATCATGTTGGCTTTCTGATTTCTGTCTGATTATTCTGTTTCCAATTTATTTCCCAATTCATGATTTTTTTAACATGATGGTCCTTGCCCTCTGTTTTCTCATATTTACTAGTGTGTGACTGTGTCATTATCTTCATTAATAATTTCTTGCTGTAGAATGAACTGGTATAAGGATGGCACTTATCTTCCATTTGGGAACTTGAGTTCTGTAGCTATTCTGACTCAGAGTCTTGATGTTATATATCCCTAAGCATTATGAAGAAGTTTTGAAGGCTGACTTTTCTGACTTAGAACTGTAAATGTTTAACATTTAAAGGCGCATGAAATAAAAATTATTTAAAAAATAGATACAATTTCCAGAGAAATATTAACTTGAACACTTTTGAAGACTTTACCCTGCAGTACTTAGTAACTATTATAGCAACTTGTTCTCAGATATTTTTATGGGAACACACTTTTTGACTTCATATTTTTGTATATTTTGTCCATACATGTGTTACTGCATGTTATTTTCCAGGTAGTTATATCTCTATGGCTTGTTGGCCAAGTGAAAGGATTTGTTTTGCCTCTTAGCAAAGGTACTTACTACACAAACAGGAACTTACTACACAAGCAATTTACCATTTAAAGTAAAAATTTACTGTTTATAGAACTTTCAGTGAAAAATTTTCTGTTTACATGTAGAACTTGGCTTGATTTTTGCTGATCCTGTTTGTCTTTTTAATTGTATGATAATAGGATTGTAGATCATGGAAGAATCGATACTTCAGCTTTCTTCAGGAGAACTGTGGTTACGGCTTTATCACATTCAGTAATCTGTTTCCTTAGCCTCTGGAATGTGGTAACATCATTAGGTTTTTCATCTATCCTTACACATATATCCACATATTCTTCTAAAAGATATGGACTTTGTAGTTCTGTACTATTGCATTCTCCAATTCATCATGTAATCTGAGGATTTGTGCAGAGGGCTTACCAGGGAACACAGGGTTAAATCTTTAAATCCACTCTATACACAGAAAATCATCCTTGCTTAATAGCATACTGCAATCATACCTAGATTTGTGGTAGTGAAATAAATAGAGGAGACATAAATAAATCGGTCTGTCATTAAGTGTTTCTCTTGCCTGTAAACATTGTAATCATAATCCTTTTGTTAATGTATTACTTAAGAGATCATACTGGGCATTGGTTACAAATTAATATCAAGGAGACATCTAAGTTATTCGTAGGTGCTACTCCAATTTTTAATTGCAGAATTTGTCAATCAACACTGTTGTCCAAGTCTGTTATCTAAACTGGAGGCAGAGATTTTGAAAAATAAGGTTCTCTATTTGGTTCCAAGTCACTAGCATTAGAAAGCCTACAACACAATAAAGTCCTTGCCACCAGAAGAAAAATGTGACATCCAAAGCAGAATACATGCATGCATGTGAACATCAGTGAGCCTACCTTACATGTTCTCCCACAGTTTTTTGCCTAAGGCCAGCTTCTCTTCTCCAGCAATAGAAGCTGCTCAGACAGCAGGACCCAAGACACACTTTGCTGGAAGTTATTGTTGCTCTTTTTAAATTCCCCCCTGATCTGAAGGTTTCCATTCAGATAGTCCCCAGCGTGCATTGTACTTGTCAGAAGCAATATATCATCTGAGGTTTTAATGTTTGGAAGGAAGGTAGTGCAGTCAGTGGTGCAGCTAATCTAGAAAATGATTCTATGCCAAGAAATTTAAGGGAAGCAAGTAGAAGGCAAAGAATAGGAAGGATAAATTAAAGTAATTGAGTTTAATCTGAGCCATCAGAGATGCTGCTTGAACTGTTGTTGCCAGATTATGCATTGAACCAGTTGAGCTGGGGCCTATGTACACTGGATACATGTTGCTGAAAGGTATCAGTGATAAAGAAAATACATTAAGCTACTATAAAGCATAGAAACAGCTACCATTCATTTGGACTACTGAATGGAGATTCAGGCTGGATCCTTTTTTGCCTGAATGAGTTTTCCCATTCTTAGTCATAGACTGTTTTAGATATTTCCATAGCAACAAATTTCATGGTCTAAACACAGAAGTATGCAAAGATACTTTCTTGAAGCATATAAAATCCTAGTAAAGCAGAGTGCACGTAGGCACTGTGCCAAGGAGAAAGACGTATTACAAACACTTCTTCAAACCATTAAAAACCCTTTGGATGCTGTTACTCTTTCTGATTTATTTATTTATTTATTCATTCATTCATGAATATTTGTAATATATATTATGCAGAATCTTTCCTCCTGAAAATATTCTCCTGGTCATACTGTTCTCAGAGTTCATGTCACCAGGTATCCAGAGTAATAGACTAGACAGGTAACCACCTCATCACCCATATGGCACAGCTAGCAATCTCAGTGAGAAACAACCATGAGTGTTACAAACTGAGCAACTACAAGATGCAGTTTTACTAAACAATGTCAATTCTGAAACAGAAGTAGATAAATAAGGTGGAAGGTTTAAGTTGCTAAACAAGTGTAATCTTCCAGGAAAATCAAAAGTATAGCAAGGGGGAACACTGCAGACGATATGGGTAAAATGAGAAGGAAAGATAAAAAAATGGATTTGGTAAAGCAAAGTAACTGGAATAGGAAGAGAAACATTCTCCCATAGTGACCAAAAAGTATTCTTCGCTATTTTAAGAATACATCGGGATATAGAAATGTTGGAGAAAATACATTAGTAAAAAGTAGGAAACCAGAGTTGAGTATTGCAGCAGCAAAGGAATATGCCCAAACTGTTAGAAGCAATAGCAACGATGGTGGCCTTAAAATCTGCAGAGATATTTCAGTGTAAATATGTGGAAGTCAGTGATCAAATTATGACTTGTTCTATTCAATGTATCCGTATGAAGTTATTTTGGAAACTGCTGCAAAAGCCAATAAATATCAGTAGCATACTTGTTATTCAGTATGAGACAAATCTGCTATGACTTACTGAGTGTCACTTTTACAGATAAATTAGGAGGTGGGAGGTAGGAGCTTTCTTGTACCATTAGGTTTCTCAGGTGGTACTTTTCCTATCCATTTTAGACATCGAGGAGGTAGCTATCTATTTGGTTAGTCTCTTCAGAATCAATTTATAGTCAGAGTGAATAAGTAGACATACCACTTTACTTATTTTATTTATCTCCTTTAAGGGAGGAGAATTGATACCTAAAAGCATCATTGTTTTGTATTACTATTGCTGCTGTATAGTGATTCCTTGCTTAGTGTTTTGTTCTTCAACCAGAAGAGGGATTCCTCTTACTGTGAGTCACATTTTCCACATTTTCCACATACGAATGATGTTTCATTTGAAGTTTGTAACAATTTTCTTAACACAATCAGTGAACTGTGTTCAAAATAACATTAAAAAAAAAAAAACAACCTCAAAATACTACTAGCTATGACACAAGGAGTGATCTTGGAACTTTTCATTTCTGACAGATGAAGAATGAGCAACTACTAAATACCTCTTGATTACTACAGTTTAAATATCTGAATTTCTAAATTAAAATAATAAGAGCTAAGAAGAAACCATGTAAGGTCTTAATGTGCATCAGATTTAAAATAGATAGGAAACTCAGTATTGCAGATGTTTTTATATGCAAAAAGTACATGCAAAAGGAGGAAGATTTGTTCAAAAGAATAACCTGGGACTCAAAATAACATCACAATTATATGTAATTAAAAAAAAAAACAAAAAACTTAGAGGGCTACTCCAAAACTAATGGCTGCTTTTTCATTATGTTGGCAAATACTGCTGGTGTGGCAGTAGAGGTTGAACCTTCCCATCCTGTCACTTTTTGTTGTCATCTGGCATATGGTAGCAGAGAGGCAGCCTGAGAGAATGGCATCTGACATGGAAGTGCATATGAAGCAAAGATGTGTCATTGAATTCGTCCATCTGAAAAAATGGCACCTACTGACATTCATCAACACTTGCTGAATGTTTTTGGAGACCAAACAGTGGATGTGAGCACAGTGAAGCAGTGGGTGCTGCGTTTCAGCAATGGCAACAATGACAGTGGGTCATCTCTGCTGGTGCAGATTTTTACAAGCATGACATGCAGGCTCTTGTTCTTCACTTGCAAAAATGCATAGCTAATGGTGGTGGCTGTGCTGAAGGATCATTTTCTGTATCAGAGTATTTGCTGTATCAAACAGTGTTTTGTATGTGTTGTAATTTCCATGGAAATGGACAGGAGGTATTATTTTTGGAGTGACATGATATATATAGAATCACAGAATGGCTTGGGTTGAAAACAACTTTAAAAATCAACTAGTTCCAACCCACTGCCATGGACAGGGACACCTTCCACCAAACCAGGCTGTGCAAAGCCCCCATCCTGCCTGGACATGAACTCTTCTAGGAATCATATACTATGTAGACCTACTATCTAATTAACAGTAATCGTTTCAAATCAGATTTAAGTGTCTCTTATGTAATTGGCCTCTTATATTACAAAACAGAACCAAAAGGTCTTTAAGTAACATCACATGACAAATAAGTCATTTAAGGTAATCGTAAAATAAAACATAATTATAAAATATCACTTCTAAGAAATTTTTACACTTCAAAATTCTGGTTCATATCTAAGCCAAACCCATTTCATCAGGTAGAATGAAATAGATGGATTTACTCAGCAGCAAGCTATAAAATACTTCTGCATTTTATTTATAAAAGCATAGAAAGCATATGGCTCAGCTTCAGGAAAAATTCTTCAGGTTTTATTTATTTTTTTATTATTTTTTTCCATACGTAAAAAAACCAAAGTGTTAGAGAAATAAAGAATTTGAAAAGATGATGATGTTGTAAATCTATCTGAATTAATATATTACCATCCATTTCCATTACTTCTTATTGGACTTGAGTTATAACATTTAGAAGCATTACTCTGGTCTTAAATCCAGCAGAAATCAGTACTATTTTTATTAAATTGAGCTTGCATGTTTCTCGTAGTCTTTGTCCAACAGTTTGTGGTTGGTACACATACAATGAAATGTATGGTTCTGAAGCATAATCTGACAGTCTTTGGTATAGTTTTTATATTAGTACACTGGATATATAATAAAAGTCATTATTTAATAATTGTACCACTTTAATTAATTAAACAGTGATTAGACTGCTGTTTTGAAGTATCATGCATTTAAACATCACTTGGGTAAGCTAAGCATCTGCATTTAAACAGGCTGACCACTTAGCAAGAATATAGGAATGCTGGGAAGAATACTGGAATATAGAGCCTGCAGGGATGCAACAAGGAAGGCCAAAGTCAAACTAGAATTGGACTGGCAAAAAAGATAAAGGGTAATAAGGGCTTTTTAAGTATGTCAGCAGTAAAGGAATGACTAGGGAAAATGTGAGTTCCCTACAAAATGAGGGAGGTGTTCTGGTAACAGGGGATGCAGATAAGGTGGTGGTACTGAATGCCTTCTTTGCTTCTGTCTTCACTGTGGGAACTTCCCCTCAAGTCTCCTGAACAGTGGGGAGGTCTGTCTAGGGCTAGGGTAAGTGAGAGGGTCTGGGGAATGGATGGCTCCCCTTTGGTGGGGGAGGAGATGGTCTAAGAGTGTCTGTGCAACATCACTGTATGTAAATCCATGGGCCCCACCTCCATCCCTGGAAAGATGATGGAACGGTTTGTTCTGGATGCTGTCTCCATGCAGTTGGAAGAAAAGAGAGGTTATCAGGTGTAGTCAGCATGGGTTCACCAGGGGGAGGTCATGCTCAACCAACCTGGTGGCCTATGATGTCATTACTGGCTGGGTGGATGGGGGGAGAGCAGTGGATGTAGTCTACCTTGATTTCAGCAAGGCATTAGACACTGTCTCCCACAGCATCCTTATAACAAAGTTGAGAAAGTGTGGAATAGATGAGTGGACAGTGAGGTGGATTGAGAACTGGCTGACTGGCAGAGCTCAGAGGGNAGAGACCTGGCGCTGTTCAGCCTTGAACAAAGAAGACTCAGAGGGGGTGTGATCCACATCTATAAGGAGTGGGAGGCAAAGGGATGAGGCTGGACTCTTCTCAGTGGTGTATGATGACAGGACAAGCCCACAAACTGAAGCATATGAAGCTCCACACAAATGTGCGTGGAAACATCTTAGTGCAGTGATGGAGCACTGGCACAGGCTGCACAGAGAGGTGGTGGAATCTCCTTCTCTGGAGATGTTCAAGACCCGCCTGGACACCTACCTGTGCGACCTGGGCTAGGGAGCTGCTTTGGCAGGGGGGTTGGCCTCGATGATCTCTAGAAGGCCCTTCCAACCCCTACCGTTCTGTGATTCTGTGAAATCCTTCTAAATACAAGTATGTGGACCTAACTAGAAAAAATAAAGGTTACAGATGAAAATCAAGATACTGTTATCGTATGACACTGAAAATGATTATTTTGGTGTGTATATCTATACATAACTGTATCTCTCATTCATCCCAGTTCTACAACTGTAAGACTTCCATTGAGTATAAGATGAAATTAAAATAGAGTAATTTATTCTTCAGAATGACATGAAAGAAACATTCCTGTTCATGAGATGCCTTAATCTCTTCAAAAGTCTAGACAACAAAGTGTTAAATATCCTGCTGACCCAACTGTTCTGTACAGTACCTCACTACACTGAGATGTCCTGAGTAATCTAAATGCTTTTTATTCTTTCCTGTGTCTGTGATTCAGCCAGGGATAAAACAAATAAGAAAACACATGAGTGGACAGAAAAAAAAAGCAAAAGATGCATGCCTTACAGAGGTTAATTCATGCAATGCCAGGGTTATTCCCAGGGTTTCGGAACAGAGGAATGGAACTGAATGGGTTCTAATGCCTACGAGAATAGAGGTTTAAAGAAAAACAAACAACAGTTCAGATTGTCAACAAAAATCTCATAATGCAATATCATTGTCACATTTCAAAATGCTGAAGAATTTATATTTCAAACCCAGATTTGGACAGATATCCAGAACATGCCCTGCTTAGGTCATAACTGCAGTCTATACATCACTTCTCTAGATTTAGTCAGCAGGATCAGAGTTATAATGTAATGTTATAATGAGAACTTCGCACTCTCGTTTGTTACTGAATTTATTTTTATTCCATTATAGAGAAATATTCTATTGCACTGCCAAATTTTTGGCAGAGGTGAGGTAAAATGGGCAGGAATTCTCACTGAAGTTAATTGAAAAAAAGGTGCTTTCCTGAATCACTGCAGGAACCTCACTCCCTGTTTTTAAAGGGGCATGGTTTAGGTAAAATGGTTTTGTTCTCACTGTAGTAGGTAGAATGACATGTAAATATTTTGTTCTTCACAGTTTTGCTTATAAGCATGCCTCTGCATATTTAGAAAGAGTTTATCTCACTTCTGAAGATTATTTTACTTTCTGGCTAATACCACAAGCATTTACATTTTCAAATGTGAATATCTTTTGTAGCATTTTCACAACTTTCAGCCTGTAGTAAGTTCTGTCTACTATTTGAGAAATTAGCAGATGTTTAACGGTAGGCTTAGAATATGAGTGTGACAGTATGTATCACCAGCAGCTGAATTCAGTAATTTGAACTGCTTTAGAGACACTTAAGTCAGTGGCACACACACACACCAATTCAACTCAATATGCTTCCTTGGGAAGGATCATCCAAAAAAATGAAATTTTCTCTTCTTTGAACTGTATGGAGATGGACAATTAATTCCAAGGATTTTTCTTTTTCTCATGTTGACATTTTTTTTTTCTCATATTGACTGGCTAATAATCTACTACTTTATAGTACAGTGAACCACTTGACACCAAAAGTATTGTGGAATTTAGAGCTGATTTATTCTCCTTTCCTGCATAGCTATTCATTTCCCCACCATCTATGCAATCCTACATAGTGTTCTTTTATGTCTATAGCATCCTTTGGGAATTTAGCCATCTTCTTTAAAGAAGTAATTTCCTTCTTCAAAAAAATTATTAGTAGTGTTATCTAGACTTTTATGCAGCACAGAGCAATGTGTTTAGGGAAATTCTCTTAAGCTATTGCTTTGTTTGACTTCTGGTGTTTCTGAAGGCTTTGAGCACTCACAATGCAAGTTTTGAAGTTCACTAGGCAATATAAAACTGCAGAGAAAACTGTCAAGGAAGAGGCTGGTGCTTTTTTTTTTTTTTTGTCAAAAAAAAACTTTATCTTAGAAAAATTAGCATTTGTTTAAAATCTAGTGTGTGGAATACTCAATATAAAATTGGTATTAATATATACAGTAAGAACACAATTGGGAAAAAGATCAGTAGTTATTCACATGGAGTGAAGTTTTAAAAGGTTATGTGCATTTTTCATTAACTTGATGTTACATAATATTGAATTTTATTTGTGGTCTGCATCCTTGTTCTCTTTTAGAGTTACATAAGGCACTGATCTCAGGGCTTTAGATACTGAAAGGACAGCAGAAGCAGATGGCTGAAACTGGAAGGAGGATTAAAATCCTGATGACTGGTCTGCATGCTGTACAGGGCCACCTTGAAAAGATTTACTCTGCTTGTTAGCATTTTACACCAGACTCCAATTCACATATATGTGATTAAACTCTTACAATATATGTACATGTTGGTTTAAGGAGAAGTTGTAACACTATTAAAAATTTAGGGTGATGCATTATGAACTATAACATTTTTTCTTCTGCCTTTCAGGTAACAAATAAAAAGATTTACATTGAGCAATCCAAAGTGAATACAACTTTAGCTTCCAGTGAAATCCCTCTGTCTAGTCCGTGTAATTCAGTAACTAGCAATGCTGTTGATCTCTGTTTCATCTAGTTTCAACTACTCACTTCGCAAAATAAACTAACAATTTTTCAAACAAGTATTCTAACAAAGGATTGACAATAATCAGTTTCAGTGAAGCTGAAGCAAACCTCCATCACTAGATTTTTTTTTTAACAATCAATAATATTTTGCATAAATAAAACAGATTTGGAAAACAACAATATTTACATTAGCTAGTCTTTTCAGTTAATCATTAAAGACTTTATCTAAGTCATGATAGCTAAAAGGAGAGTAATCTCAATTACAGCTTTCTTATCCAGAATAATAACAAAATCTTACTGGTTTGTGAGATACGGGGCACAAACCACACTCAGACTGAAACTCATTCATATGTTTCCTGCAGAGAGTAAACAGTGAATGCAGAGAAAAGCAAGGGATAGGAGAGATGGAAGCCCACTCTCCACCTAGGCTCACATAATCACTTTTTCACCCTAGGGAGTGAACTAGCACTTTCGTCCACTGCACATAGTTTGTAGGCATTTTTTATGAATAAATTTAAATCATATTTGCCTATTTTATATTTAAAAAACAGCAACAACAACAACAAACTACCTAGTCCTTTGTGTCACAATTTGTGCAGCATTGTCATGTGCTAGCTTAATATGGGTTATTTGAAAGGATAACTATTATACTCTCTTTCCCTTTAAAGTGAGTAATATTCATGTCCTCAGTTTAGCCCTTTCTTTGGCAGGGTTATGGCCAGGGTTCTTCTGTGAAGACTTGCTGACTACTTTCTCTATTTTCATCTGCAGGCATTTAATTAACGTTGCAGAAATTTTCGAACTAACTGAGAAAATAGCGCTGGTTCATTCAGTGGATTTGTAAAACAGTGATTAACTGTCTTGAGGCAGAACAGCAGGAAAAGGATTGATGTGGTTTTGGACAAAGCAAGTTATTTATGTATCATCTCACATTCAAGGAAGCAAGTAAAATCAGGCTGCAACACAGAACAGTCATTATATTTGACTAGTGCAATACACTATGAAAAAATATTGGAGAAATTTAGATTTTGTATACTGTATGAGAAACATAGGAGTTTTTTGCATCACCTACAATATGTTTAAACAATGTCTTCCCCTAATCATACTAATTTCAAAATAGTGATTTTTGTTATGTTATTAAAAAGTGCTAATTAACATGTATTCTGAAAATATATATCTTCCCCCAGCTTGTAAACTTTGCCCAGCACTTCAGGTTACTGTTTCTTATGATTGCATTGTAGCATATCCTCGATTCTGAAATAGTCTTACACATTATGGAGTTTGAATATGTGATCAATCACTGCATCGAGAATTTTATGTGCAGTGCAACACTTTTCACTTCTTACCTTTAATTTGGTCTCATATTTTGCTGCATCAGTGAGTGTTAATGTGTCATTTCACCAAAACCGTCTGTTTTACTGGAAAAATAGACAGCATGACAAGCTTTGCATGCTTCCTCTTTTCAGCCCAGCTGTGTAACTTACGGTCACTGTTAGTTGAGAAACGTGTGTGACCCCAGACTGCTTTTACCGTATTGATAATAATAGCAGAACAACGGCAGGAGTAAAAGATAGATTGTTTTGTAGAACTGACATGAGAAGAATTACAGAGAACAGGACTCTGTCATTTTTCTCATTCCTATTGCAAATGCAGCCCAACAGCTGATAAATATAGAAAATAAAACTGTGTAGATATGAGCTCAGTTATGGCTGTTGGGTGTAGTGTGAGTGCATCTTCATTTCACAATTTGTCCATCTTATGACATCAGTGATCAGTGATACACTGTCTTCTGTCCAATTGAAAAGATAGATTTAAAGTAGATCTCTCTTCCATTAAAAGGTTACTGAGAAACTGGTCCATTAAGGCATATTCACTTTCTTGAGTATCCATTTAGAAATCAGGGGCTACACTGAGACTACCCATTGAAGAGTGTAAGTTCTGCTTTTAATACAGGCTGCTCCTGAGTACAGAGCATGACGAATGCTGTGAATCAGAGCACCCAGCAGCCAGGGTCAGAGAACCCCAGATAGAAGCAAGAATAACAGTTCTTCTGTTGTGGACTATGAAGTTCTGCAGTCCTTTCCCATACTCAGAAAACAGTGAATGAATAAATTACCCTAGGAGCAGGGCTCACAATATAAGACCTGGCCTTGCATAACATGTCTTCCAGGGGCAAGTTCATTACCAGACTACAGGCTCACCTCATTTTACTCGTTCCCTCTTGGCCTCATGCATTTTACATTACATTCTGCAAAATGAGTCATCTTCAACTGGAGGGAATAATTCCAAGTTTGATGGTAGGAAAACCTACTTGTGCCTACTGCACTTCACCAAGAACTGTGGTAAAAAAAATTCAAGAATAATTTATACCTAAACCTCAGACTTTTGATCACAAGCCAGTTGACATAACGTCTATGTGCAAAAAAAAAAAAAAAAAAAA